>CAMOHE010055022.1:17817-49979 GCA_946598075.1 Artocarpus hirsutus | reverse complement strand
GCCTAACAGTTTTGTTGAGATCTACAACTTTTGTGTTTTAACTTTTTTGAAATTCTCACTACATAGGGGTGTTTTGGGCATTTTTTAAATCTACCGAGGGAAAATTTTTTCTTGCAATTTAGTCCTTGGGTTATTTTTATAAAAATCTATTTTAAAACTGCCTTCTAGCTACTGTATAGGCAAATTCAACCTTTGCCTATACCTTTTTCATGCCCAATCACCATTTTTGCAAAACTAGCATTAAAATTACAAAAAAAAACTTATTTTGCAAAAACTAACAATTTGCACATCCAACCATTGATTTTCACAATATCAACATGTCATAAATCATGTATCTATGGAATTTAACTAAAAATTTACTTGAGAACCCATATACTTTTTGAAATAACAAAACTTAAAACAAAAATCACAAAACTTTAAAATTTAAAGAATCAAAACTTACCCAAATGAAAACTTTGTGCTTCTAACCTTCCAAGGGCTCCTTTGAAACTCTTTCCTAGACATTTTTCATGCAAAAATATGTTGAATCAACTTTCTTTCCTTAACCTAAGAAAAACCATAAGAAACCTAGAAGAAAGTTTAGGTTTTTACCTTAAAACTTGATAAAATTCCTTGAATTTTGCTTCTTGAACTTAATTGGGGCCAATTTTGCAAAGAGTTGGGTTTGAGAAAATTTTTGGGAAGGTTCTCTAATGGTGGCCGTGGGGTTGGAGGAAGAAGATATGAGAGATTTTGGCTTATTTTGCATTAAATCCATGCTTATCCATTAGGGTGACTCACCAAGTAATCCATGGGTTTACTAATACGGCTTAATGTGGTTGGGCCACCTTTCATGGCTTGGTGGCCCAATGAAACTCTAATGGGTGTCCACTTAGTGGGCCCTAAATTTTACATAATATAATTTTTTCACCACACAGTATTTTTCTTGTACTACTGTAGTAAAAATTAGTGCAAAACATATCCTTAAGCTATCCAAAATATTTACTTGCCTTTGGTTTTTTTTTTTTAAAGGCCAAACGTAACATTTTTCATATATGTGTTTTTACTTAGCAGTATACTTATACTACTTCAGCTCCCTTTTCACACTAGGTTAGGGTTTTAGTGGACTCTATATCTTATTTATATCCTAATTATCTATCCGTTTATATGACAATTTTACAATTAATTGTGATATAAAATTTATTTTATCGATATTATTTACAAATTCTTGAGTATTTAAACTCATAAAATCTGTATTAACAAAATTCAACATTACATCACGTTCGTAGTGGAATTTTTAATTAATACTGCTTATTTATACATTATCATAATTTTTATAAAAATTACAATTTTTAAGGGTAAATTCATTAATTAAACCCAATTTAAATATTAGATTTTATTAATGAATTTCCCTGGTCATTACATGGGTTCTCTCAATTGGTTGGAAGGAGAGTCACTTGGTGGAAGAGCTGTACGTGTGAGCCCACACTTACTCCGATTGTGGATAGAGAATAACATAGAATGCCAGTTGGTTGAGGTCATTTTGGAACGTTACTTTCCTTCACTGATTGCAGAAGTTTTTCGGCATACAGAGGTTAGTAAGATGACAGGCCTCGGAGTACAAGAGGTGACGTGGCAGCTTAATTAAGTTAATTAAATAAAGATTTAGTTAAAACTTGGGTTTTAGAATTTAATATTTATTAACAAAAATGTGATAATTTAAAAATCTTTTTAAAGTAGGCAATTATAATAATTAAACAAATAAAAATAACAAAGCAGATGATGAGAAGATAATAAAGAAATAAGAAGAAAACGAGAATGGGTCTCACTGACCCACATTTGTGCACACACATGGTATTAACAATATTAAATTACAACCATAGTCTAAGATAAGAGAGAGGAAGGAGAAGTTATACATGCCTTGATTTTATAATTTAAATAACCTACTTGATTCTCCTATAGTTTGAATGTCCTGTCTGTGTACTCCTCTCCAATACTAAGCTGAACTCTACCTAGTAGGGGGAAAGGTTTTTAAAAAAATAAAATGTGAGCGAAAGGCTTAGTAGGACTATATTTTTAAAACATTAAATTCTAAATGAAATTTCATTATTCAAATAAATGTATAGAAAACGAACTAGAATAAATAAATAAATAGTTGAAAATTTTAATAAAAGTTTATCCTACCAAAACAGCTTATTGGTCGACCAAAAAGAATACCATTTTCTTTTCTTAGGCAAATCATATAAGTAACACCACTGTAGTGGCCCAACTGGGTTTCGGGACCTGCTCCCAAGGTCGCACTCTACACGACCTGATCTCTAATATGGCATCATGCCCTTAAATATAATTATATATATCTTTCTATGATTATTAAAATCTCTTTTTACCAAATATAATCATTTACATTCATTATGAGGTTTATTATGAAAACCATAATTCTACTGTTTATAAAGACATTCATTAAAAATCCTCTTTCAATCAGTTATTGAAAACATTTTGATAAAAATCCCTTTTAGGCCAAAATCATTTTAAAACTAGGTTACCAAGAAAGAGGGGTAGAAGTCCTACTTCGATACTCGTGCCGGTGTCCCACACCTATACGTTAGCTCCGCGGATCTACGTACAACCTTAAATAAAAACTAGGTCTATTAGTATCTAGCGTGAGATATTCTATGTTACTAAATATCTCATGGTGTCCTAGTTTGCCATTTAGGTTTATGAAATCATTTTACAAAGTCAGAATTTCAATCGGGGTTCAAAACAGTCCAAACGGGTAAAAAATTACAAAATTTTCATCACGCCGGACACCCTGGTCTGGTCGACCGAACTTTTCTAGGTTCGGCCTACCGGATGGATGAATCTACCCTACCAAATCAAATCCGGTCTATCGAACACGAAGTTCGGTCTGTCGATTTGAAAAAATTCTAGAATTTTTCAAGCACGGGTTTCGGCCTCCTCGAGCCCAAATCTTCAATTTTAACTTGTTTTCTCACATCTCAGGCATGAATAATGATCATAGTTGATAGAAAAACATAGTAGATTACTTTTCAATGCTTTAAAACAAGTTTTAAACAAAATTTTCAAATAAATTCAAAAATAGAGAAAAATGAGAAAATAAAAAATCTTGATTTAAATCCGTTTTTAATCAATCAAAGCTTAGATTCTAGTTATCCTAAGTTCATCTAACCTAGATTAAAGGTTTTCTAAGCTTGGAAAAGCTTAGATTGTAAAATGTAAGAAAAATTGAAAAATTTGAAAAGTTTTGAAATTTAGAAACTAACCTTGAATCAAAGCTTTTAATTGTGTTTTCGGTTGCTCAATCATGTTCCCGAGCCTCTAATCCACTAACTCGAAGCTTGGGATTGATTTTTGTTTCAAAACTTTTGGGGGAAATTGAAAGAGAGGGAGAGGCAGAGAGAGAGAGGAGAGAGACGAGCAAGAGGGAGAGTGAGAGAGAGAATAAGCGTGTGAGGAAGAGGGAAAGGGAATAAATAGAGAGAAAAGTGGACGATTTCACTGTATGAAAACCATGTGCCGCCCACAGTTTTGCAAAACAGAATGTAGTTGACATTTGACAAATCGTTGTGTTTCAAAAATTTAAAATAACAAACAAAATAATTTAAAGTGATTAACATCATTTAAATAATAAAAAACAACACTAATTTAGAAATTTCACAAAATGATCAAATTAGGATTAGGTTTAAAAATACTCATTATGGCACACTAATCCACTATTTTACTTACTAATATTACTTAATTAATTTCAGAGCATTACAACTTTCCACCCCTAAAAGAAATTTCGCCCTCGAAATTTACAAATCGATTTAGAAACAAAACAAATATGGATACAACTCCCACATACTCGATTCTAATTCCCAAGTGGCTTCATCAACCCCGTGATGCTACCACACGACCTTAACTAACGGGATCTCATGATGGCGTAAGCTGATCACTTTCTGATCGATGATCTAGATCGGCACTTCTTCATATGTCGTGTCTTCCTAAATCTATACGTTTTGGAACGAGACGATCTTGTCTTGCTCAGGTGGACACTTACGAAGCATCGACACGTGGAATACATCATGAACATGCAAAAGTTCTAAAGGGAGGTTGAGTCGGTAAGTAACCACACTGACACGTTGAGTAATTTCAAACGGTCCAACATATCTTGGTGTGAGTTTACCACTTACTCTAAATCGCGAGATGCCCTTACAAGGCGATACCTTCAAGAGAACAAAGTCTCCTACCTCAAATTCCAAGGATCGATGTCTTCTATCCATGTAACTCTTCTGTCGACTCTGAGCTACTTTCAATCGATCCCAGATCACAGTGACCTTTTCATTACTATCGTAAATCTCATCTGGCCCAAGAATGACTCTATCTTCTAGTTTAGCCCAACATACCGATGACCGACACGATCGTCCATATAGTGCTTCGAACGGTACCATGCCAATGCTCGATTGATAGCTGTTGTTGTACGCAAACTCTGCCAGGTGTAAATATTTCTTCCAGTTCTCGCCAAAGTTCAATGCACAAGCACATAACATGTCTTCGAGAATCTGAATGACCCACTTAGATTGCCCATCGGTCTGAGGATGGAACGCTGTGCTGAAATTCAAATCTATACCCAAAGCCTCCTGAAAGCTTCTTTAGTTATTGGCATTGAATCTGATGTGATGGATAAAGGAACTCCATGCGGCCACACTATGCTTTATAGATACGATTCTCCAAGAACTCTCCTCGAACAAGTCGACCTGAATGGAATGAAATGAGCTGACTTTGTCAATCTGTCGACCACGAAGCAAATCGCGTCATGTCTTTGCTTCGTCCTCGACAATCTGGTAAGAAAATTTATTGTGAAATATTCCCATTTTCACCCTAGAATAGAATGTGGCTAAAGCTGACCCGTTGGCTTCTGATGCTCGGCTTTCACCTAAAGACAAGTCGCACACTTGGCCACGTATTCTTGGACATCCTTCTTCATACCTCTCCACCAATATTGCCTCTTTAGGTAACGATACATCTTTGTACTTCTCGGATGAATAGCAAATTGAGACTTATGGGCTTCATCCATATTAGCCTTTGTTACTTTCGCGATTGCTGGAACTGCTAGACACTCCCTAAAGTACAACGATCCATCGGCATGTATCCTCTATTCTTCAAACTGCTCTTCATTTTGAATCTGTGTCCAGATTCCCTGAAGGTGCTGGTCTTGCCACTGATTCTGCTTCACTATCTAAACAAGAGCTGGGGTCATCTCCATGTGATATACTGAAACGTGATCATAGTCTTCATAATACTGTAGCCCGAACTCACTTATTGCTGCATCTCTTTTTCAATCGTTAAGAGCCAAACATGCAAGTATCCCTGAAGACTTCCGACTAGGTGCATCCGTGACTACATTAGCTTTCCCAGGATGGTATTGCAGCACGAAATCATAATCCTCCATGTACTCCATCCATCTTCGATGCCTCAAGTTCAAATCCTTTTGAGTGAACAAATACTTCAAACTTTTGTGGTCGGAGAAAACCTGAAATGTCACCCCATACAAATAACATCTCTAGATCTTCAGCGTATGAATCACTGCCACGAGCTCTAAGTCATGAGTAGGATAATTTCACTCGTGAGGTCGTAGCTGTCTTGATCCGTACGCTACCACACGTCCATGTTGCATCAATACGTGCCTAAGTCTACGTCCTGAGACATCTGTGTAAACTTCATACAGCTCGTCACTGTTAGGAATAACCAATACTAGAGCTGAGGTCAACCGATTCTTCAGTTCTTAAAAAGCAAGTTCACATTCTTCATCCCACTCAAACTGACATTCTTCCTGATCAATCTTGTCAATGGTGTTACTATCTTCGAGAAATCCTTTACAAACTTCCTATAATACCCTACAAGTCCCAAGAAGCTACGAATTTCTGCCACGTTCCTTGGCCGTTCCAACTCTGCTATGGCTTTTACCTTAGACGGATCCACTGAAATACCATGCTCGGAGATGACATGACCTAGAAATTTGACCTCTGTTAACCAAAACTCACACTTTTCTTTCTTAGCATACAGATGGTGCTCCTACAAAGTCTGAAGCATGATTCTGAGATGCTACTTATGCTCTTCCCAAGTCTTAGAATAAACCAAAATATTTTCGATAAACACGATCATGAACTTATTCAAATAAGGCCTGAATATCCTATTCATCAAATCCATGAAGGCTACTAGAGCGTTCATCAATCCAAAAAGCATTACCAGAAACTTGAAATGTCCATACCGGGTCCTAAAAGCTGTTTTGGGAATGTCCTCTTCCTTAATCCTGAGTTGATGATACCCTAACCTTAAATCTATCTTTGAGAAGTACTGCGAACCTCCCAACTAATCAAACAACTCATCAATCCTGGACAAAGGATACTTATTCTTCAACGTAACTCGATTCAGCTGCCAATAATCTATGCATAACCTGAGGGTTTCATCATGTTTCTTTGCAAACAAAACTGGTGCTCCCTACGGTGATCTACTATTCTGGATGTATCCCTTATCAACAAGCTCCTAAAGCTACCTTTTGAGTTCTTTCATCTCTACCGGCACCATCTGATAAGGTGCTATAGAGATCGGTGCTATTCTAAGAAGCAATTCAATACCAAATTCGATCTTCTGATGCGGTGGTAATCCTAGTAACTTGTCGGGGAAGACATCTTTAAATTCATCTACCACTGGAATTGTTGTGTTTCTTCTCAAGGCACTAGATTCTCCTTCTAGGTTCATGAGGAAGGCATAGCAAGTTGCGTTCTTTCACCCTCTAAGACAAGCCCTTACAGGACGCTCACTCATCAACCGATCACCACCACCCTGGTAAGTGATCGCCGTCACCCTATCAGACACTAGGGTTACTTTCCTAAGTTGGCAGTCTACCACTAAATTATACCTAGATAACCAATTCATCCCTAGGATTACATCATATGAATTCATAGAGATTACAATCAAATCACTCTTCAATATCTCATCCCCAATCTTTATTTTACAATCTTTACAAATACAATTCACACATACTCGCCCCAAGGGTGAAGCTATAACTAAGGGTTCGTCAAACTCTTCTATTTCTAATCCCGAGGCATGTACAAAAGAACTTGAAATGAGAGAATAAGTGGCACCAATATCAAACAACACGTGTGCTAAAGACTGAGAAACCAAAATCATAACATCAATAACCGCGTTACTAGTTTGGGCATCTAAACTCCCTGATGTCATCATGTGAACCTGTACTGGAGTTTGTCCTTTACCTCTACCAACACTACTAGATCCTAGGTTAGTTGGCTGATACTGCTACGATGGAGGTGACTGCACACTAGCTGTACTCGGCACTCGGTACTATGGGGCATTATGCTGAAAGTTCTATGGTTGGTGTCCTTGTGCTGGATATGGCAGTTCCTAAGGAGAGAACTAATGGAACTGAAGCTGAGGGTACTACTAAGGCTGAGGTAGAGTTTGAGGTTGGGGCTGACAACTAGCTCCTTCTTCAGTCTAAAGTCCTAGGGAGCACTCTTGATCGGGCAATTCCTCTTGATGTGTCCTGGCTACTGGCAATAGTGACAATGGAAACTGTAGGGGTTACTACGCCAGCTGCCAGATGAACTACTACTGCCACTATTTACGCCACCTTGTTTGTTCTTTCCTAGAGTTAGTCGACTACTGGTGCTCCTCCTACCGCTCCTCTGTGGTCTTTCTAACGTCTTGGCTCAATTCTCACAATACTGTGCATAATTATTTTCCACTGATATTGCTGATGACACTAGCTCTCTGAAGTTCCTGAGTCGCAGGGCAACCACCTGTCGTCGGATAGGGGCTTTAAGTCCTTCCTGAAACTTAATGCACTTCTCACGTTCTGAAGCCACTATAGAGGGAGCAAACCTGGCCAATTCATTGAACTCGCTTCATATTCTCGAACTGACATATCACCCTGCTGCAACCTATAGAATTCAGCCACCTTTTGGTCCCTGTATCCCTACAGAAAATATCGATCATAAAACAGCTCCTCAAACTTATCCTAACTAATGTCACCCTTGTTTTCCAGACGTTTAGCTCGCTTCCACCAGGTATTGGCACCACCTTCGAACTTGTATGCTATAAATTCCACATGATAATCTGCTGGCACGCCAAGAGTATCCAAATGCTTCATGATCGAATTTAGCCAGTATTCTGCCACTTGCGGGTCCCCAGTTTCATCGAAAGCCGAAACAGACGCAGGCTGAAACTCCTTAAAGTATGCATGCCGATGACTAGCCTCAGAATCATTTAGTCTTACCCTTGCAACCATCTGTCAGAATGCAGCAAACATAGCCCTCATCATGCCCTCATCATTTTCAAACTCCGTGTTAGTTGTTGAATGACGTCTAGGTACCATTCTCTCACTGCTGAAAACAAAATTTTGACTATCAATGATATTTTATTGTCGTACCTATGTGTGCACAATTTCCAAGGTTCATAACCTTGAGCTCAATACCATTCTGTCACACCCCGGAGTACGGAAGGTGATGTAGCGGTTTAATTAAGTTAATTAAATAAAGATTTAGTTAAAACTTAGGTTTTAGAATTTAAAATTTATTAATAAAAATATGATAATTTAAAAATCTTTTTAAAGCAGGCAATTATAATAATTAAACAAATAAAAATAACAAAGCGGATGATGAGAAGATAATAAAGAAATAAGAAAAAAACGAGAATGGGTCCTACTGACCCACATTTGTGCATACACATGATATCAACAATATTAAATGACAACCACAGTCCAAAATAAGAGAGAGGAAGGATAAGTTATACATGCCTTGATTTTATAATTTAAATAACTTACTTGATTCTCCTACAGTTCGAATGTCCTGTTTGTGTACTCCTCTCTAATCCTAATCTAAACTCCACCTAGTGGGGGGAAAGGTTTTAAAACAAATAAAATGTGAGCGAAAGGCTCTGTAGGACTATATTTTAAAAACATTAAATTTTAAATGAAATTTTATTATTCAAATAAATGTATAAAAAACGAACTAGAACAAATAAATAAATTGTTAAAAATTTTAATAAAAGTTTCTCTTACCAAAACAGTTTGTTGGTCGACCAGAAAGAATACCATTTTCTTTTCCTAGGCAAACCATATAAGTAACACTACCATAGTGGCCTCGCTAGGTTTCGGGACCTGCCCCCAAGGTCGCACTCTATACGACCTGATCTCTGATATGGCATCATGCCCTTAAATATAATTATATATATCTTTCTATGATTATTAAAATCTTTTTTTACCACATACAATCATTTACATTTATTATGAGGTTTATTATGAAAACCACCTCAATTCTACTGTTTATGAAGACATTCATTAAAAATCCTCTTTCAATCAGTTATTGAAAACATTTTGATAAAAATCCCTTTTAGGCCAAAATCATTTTAAAACTAGGCTACCAAGAAAGAGGGGTAGAAGTCCTACCTCGATACTCATGTCGGTGTCCTACATAGAAATCCCGGTTTGCTATACGTTAGCTCTGTGGATCCACGTACAACCTTAAATGAAAACTAGGCCTATTAGTATCTAGCGTGAGATATTCTATGTTACTAAATCATCTCATGGTGTCCTAGTGTGCTATTTAGGTTTATGAAATCATTTTACAAAGTTAAAATTTTAATCGGGGTTCAGAATGGTGAAAACGGATGAAAAATTACAAAATTTTCACCATGCTAGTCGGCCTGTCGGTCACCCTGGTCCTGCCGGCCAAACTTTTCTAGGTTTGGCCTGCTGGATGGATAAATCCGGCCTGCCGAACCCTTCGAATCCGGCCTACCGATATAAAAAAATTCCAGAATTTTCTAGGCATGGGTTTCAGCCTCCCCAAGCCCAAATCTTCAATTTCAACCTGTTTTCTCACATCTCAAGCATGAATAATTATCATAGTTGATAGAAAAACATAGTAGATTACTTTTCAATGCTTTAAAACAAGTTTTAAACAAAATTTTCAAATAAATCCAAAAATAGAGAAAAATAGAAAAAATGAAAAATCTTGATTTAAATCCATTTTTAATCAATCAAAGCTTAGATTCTAGTTATTTTAAGTTCATCTATCCTAGATTAAAGGTTTTCTAAGCTTGGAAAATCTTAGATTGTAAAATGTAAGAAAAATTAAAAAATTTGAAAAGTTTTCAAATTGAGAAACTAACCTCGAATCGAAGCTTTAAATCGTGTTTTTGGTTGCTCAATCACATTTCTGAGCCTTCAATCCACTAACCCAAAGCTTGGTATTGATTTTTGTTTCAAAAATTTTTAGAGAAATTGAAAGCGAGGGAGAGGCAGAGAGAGAGGAGAGAGATGAGCAAGAGGGAGAGTGAGAGAGAGAGTGAGCATGTGAGGAAGAGAGAAGAGGGAATAAATAGAGAGAAAAGTTGGTGGTTTCACTATGTGAAACTGTATGCCTCCCATGGTTTTGTAAAATAGAATGTAGTTGACATTTGACAAATTGTTGTGTTTCAAAAATTCAAAATAACAAACAAAATAATTTGAAGTGATTTTAAAATAATAAAAAAAACACTAATTTAGAAATTTCACAAAATGACCAAATTAGGTTTAAAAATACTCATTATGGCACACTAATCCGCTATTTTACTTACTAATATTACTTAATTAATTTTGGGGTGTTACATAAGATCTGGTTAATTTATGCATGTAGCATGTCGAACTTGTGTTTTGAAAAATACTCTGATATAAAATTTTTAAAATTTTGCTGCATAGTATTTTTTCAACCATTGGTATCAGAGCCATGGTTTTTACATAAATTTACGAGTCTGTGATCATGCTGTATGTATAAATTATGTGATCTTGATCTCTCCTATGCTTGAATTTAATTTTATAGAAAGTTGGCACTCTAGGATATCTATATAATTTTATGTTGTCATGGATTGTATGGTAAATGTTTGTTGATTATCTATGATTGATTAAATTATTATTTAATTATTATTAATTAATTAATTTATACCAGTTATGGTTCCTTAGAGATTATAAAATGTATCTAGGTTTTCATGTAGTTAGATGGCGGATTATCATCTCTGTCTAGGAATTATTATTTAATTTTAAATTTGTAAGAATTTTGTAATTAAATAATCATTTGAAGGCGACGAATCTAGAAGGCAGATCTAGAAGATAGATGATGGCGTTCCCAGGTATTTTTTGAGTCTCTAATTTTATGTTTTTGAATCACTAAAAATAAAATTGATGAATTGCATTCAAAATTGTATTTTCTGGGAACGGTGATTTTTGCTCGGTCGACATACCGAAACCCTAGTTTTGCAGACCGATGGTCGCATACCGGTAGGCAGGATGTAAGGTTTAACAGACTAAACTTCTAGTTTGGTAGGGCGATTTGTCATGAATCGACAAACAAATATGTAAAGATCGGCAAGCTGGTAAATCATGACCAGCAGGCTGATCACCCAGATCGGCTTGTCAACAGAGAGTTGGAAATTTTTCCAAAAATGGTGTAGTTTTTGGTGCAGTTTTAATTTTTATTTTTGGGACAATTCTTAGAAACATTAAATTTGGATATGACCAGAAATATTGAGTATTCGATCTATGCAGGATTGAAGACTTAAAGATGGGCATTACATGAAGCAAGATATAGCTTAAGGTTTCAAGGATGAAGAATCGATAATATGTTTCAATTATTCTCTTGTAATCTTTTTTTTTTCTATTCTCTAGGATGGAACCATAATGTTATGGTTATTTATTATTATTTTGCTTGTAGCTTTGCTTGTGCTTTGCATTATAATATGATTTGCCATGTATATTGATAACATGTCATATAGAATAGAGAGTGCTGCTCATATTAAAATTGTTCATGCATGTCTTTTAAAATGAAACCTTGATTTCAAAAGATTGAGTGGGAGAAGGTTTTCCAAGAGAGGACCTAAGGCCTCCATCGTTGGTCTATAGGAAGACATTGGTGGTCTCGACCCCGAGGAAAGGATTTCTATCATGTTCCAAATTGGATCTCCAAGAGGATAAGGAATTTTAGCATGATTTATAGTTGCACATTCCCAGGTGGTGATTATAAATCATGGATAAAATATTGAAACGATGGTTATACACTCATGTTAATTTTATGATTAACTTCCCTTTAGAGCTCTATTAACAAAATTAATGGCCAAAGAAACAATTATAAATATATGTTGGATCATATGGGTCTTGGATGACACATATTAATCAAGAAGCGATCTGCGTTCCTAATTGAATTTAGCATAACTCCCCTAAGAGCTTGTTAAATTCTGAGTTGGGAATTATCATTCTAAGGTTCTGATATTTTCAAGGTTTTAATACATAAAAACATTTGTATGTTTTTACATGATTGTTATCTTACTAAATTATTATGATATGTTTACTTATGTTTGGTATATGATTCTTTATTGTAGATTAAAAATGTCTAAAAATGCTTTATCTTAAATACTTGACAAAAAAAAATTAACCAGAGAGAATTATAATGATTGAAAACGTAACCCGGACATCGTCCTCTCCTTTGAGAAACTAAAATTTGTGCTGACAACCCCTTGTCCTCCTGAGCCTATGGGAGACTCCACTAATGAGCAATTCCAAGCGTACGATAGCTGGAAAGATGCAAACAATTAAGCCTGCTGCTATGTTATGGCTAGCATGAATAATGTGCTGCAGGCTCAGCATGAGGATTATGAGACTGCTAAGCAGATCTTAGATAATCTAGAAGATATGTTTAGAGGCCAGGCCTTAACAAAGTAGCAAGGGGTGCTAAAGAAACTTCTTAATTATAAGCAAAGGCCAGGGACATCTGTAAATGAGCACATGATGTTGGTTATGGGTTACCTCGTTGAGGCACAAACCAATGGAGCGACATCAATGTTGAAACTTAAATGACTATGGTCTTTAAAACTCTATCAAAGGAATTTATTCTATTCAGAGCTACTTTTAATTTGAGCAATAGAAAAGATATGACCTTAACATAATTGATGAAATAGTTATAGGAGTTTGAACTACTAATCAGGGAGTCTCTTGCTAGAGGAGAGGCCAGTTTGGCGACTGTGTTTGGTTCCAATCCTAACTCTGGGAATGGAAGGAAACAAAGGCCAAGAATGGGAAGTCTTCTATTCCTGCTAACAACAAGAGCAAGAAGAAGAAGAAGAAGAACCGAAAGAAGCTTAAGTGCTTCTTCTACGGGAAGGTCAGGCACATAAAGAAGCATTGTAAGGACTTCCTTTCCAAATGAGGTAGGTGTGATCTTTTGTATTTAAAAACTTATTTAGTTAAGGAATCCAGTGACATTTGGCTCATAGATTCTGGTGCAACAAATCATGTTTGTGTTTCTCTATAGGGGTTCAAAGAAATGAGAAGTTTACTTCATGAAGACTTCACACTTCGGATGGGCGATGGATCATTGGTCTTAATGGAAGCAGTGGGAGACGTCTATCTTTATTTTGATAATCATAGGAATTTAATTTTGTGAGATTGTTTTTATGTTTCTAAATTTAAGAGGAATTTAATTTCTGTAGCTTGTTTATTTAAAGACTCCTATTTGTTTTCTTTTAATAATAAAGTGGTGATTCATAAAAACAAATCTTCTATCTGTTCTGGATGGATGTAAAATAATCTATATTTTATCAAACCTAAGATGGACTTATTGCTTAATGCTGAAATGAATGATACAACTCTAAAAGACTTAAGACTTCTCGCTCTAATAAGACTTATCTTTGGCATTTGCGCCTTGGTCATATTAACTTGAATAGGATTTAAAGGTTGGTAAGGGATGGACCTTTAAGTCTCTTAAAGGTGGAATCTATACTTCAATGTGAATCTTATTGGAGGGTAAAATGACCAAAAGAGCATTCGGATCTAAGGGCAATAGGGCCAAAGGGGTTCTAGAACTTGTGCATAGTGATGTTTGTGGACTGATGAACATCCGGGCATGAGGAGGGTATGAGCACTTTGTCACTTTTATTGACGATTACTCAAGGTATAGGTATGTGTACCTGATGCACCACAAAAGCAAAACTTTTGACAAGTTTAGGGAGTTTTGGGCTAAAGTGGAAAAGCAATTAGGTAGACCCATAAAGGCACTTTGATCCGATCACAGTGAAGAATACCTTTCTGATGAGTTTCTATGACACTTATTAGAGAATGAGATTGTATCCCATTTGACTGCGCCGGATACTCTGTAGTAGAATGGCATAACGGAGAGAAGGAATAGGACTTTATTAGACATGGTAAGGTCCATGATGAGTTATTCATTATTAACTTTATCCTTTTGGGGATATGCACTACAAACTGCATGTTATCTTTTGAACAATATGCCTTTAAAATCGGTCCCTAAAGCTCCTCATGAGTTGTATATGGGCAAGAAGACATCTTTAAACAATATTCACATATGGGGATGTTCAACTCATATCTTGTTTAAGGATACAAATAAGTTGGAAGCACGTTCGAAAGTTTGTGTGTTTGTAGGATATCCAAAAGGGACTAAAGGGGGTTATTTCTATAACCCAAAGGAAAATAAAGTTGTGGTTTCAACTAATACAACTTTCCTTGAGGAGAGTTACATGGACGACTTTAAACCTCGAAGCAAAGTGGTGCTTGAGGAGTTAAGGAGTAATCCAATCATTCTGGAGGTTCCAAATGAAACTATTCCGATTAGTGTAGAAAAGCCAAACGAACCTAAATAACAACCTAAAGGGCTTTGGCGTAGTGGGAGGATCAGGCATCAACCTGAGAGGTATATGTTCAATGGTGAGGCCTTTTTGGCTAAATCAAATAAACATGACAGGGATCCTTATACTTACGTAGAGGCTATGGAAGATGTTGATTCAAAACTCTGGACAGAGGCTATGAACACAGAGATGAAGTCTATGGAGACTAATTGGGTCTAGGAGCTTGTAGATCTTCCCAAAAGGGTAAAACCCATAGGGAGTAAGTGGATCTATTAGAGGAAAAGAGAAGCGGATGGAAAGGTCGAAACCTTTAAGGCTAGACTAGTAGCTAAGGGTTACACGCAAAAGGAAGGAATCGATTATGAGGAAACCTTTTTGTCTATGGCCATGCTTAAGTCCATTTGGATTCTCTTGTCCATAGCTGCCGCTCTTGACTATGAGATTTAGCAGATGGATATTAAGACGGCTTTTCTAAATGGCTATCTTAATGAGTCCATTTATATGGAACAATTGGACAGGTTCAAGGTCAAGGTCAAGAGGGTAAGGTCTGTAAGTTGCTAAAGTCAATTTATGGACGTAAGCAGGCTTCCTGTTCTTGGAGCACAAGATTTCATCAAGTGATCAAGACTTATGGGTTCTCACAAAATGTGGATGATCCATGTGTTTACAAACACATTAAGGATAGGAAGGTGGTTTTTCTACTACTTTATGAAGATGACATTCTGCTAATTGGCAATGACATTGGGGCATTGTTATTGGTCAAATTATAGTTAACCAAGTAGTTTGACATGAAGGACATAGGTGAGGTTAATTTTGTTCTCAGTATCTAGATCTTTCGGGATAGAAAGAACAAAATGATAGCTTTATCCCAGGTCGGCTACATAGATAAAATTCTCAAGAGGTTTGCAATGCAGGATTCCAAAAAAGGTGGGCAACCATATAGGTCTAGAATCACTCTTTCTAAGAAAGACTCTCCAAAGTCTAAGGAAGAAAGAGAATACACGAAGAAGGTGCCTTATGCTTGGTAGTGGGTAGTCTCATGTATGCCATGCTTTGCACATGACTAGATATTTATTATGCGGACGGGATTGTAAGTCGATTTCAGGCAGATCTAGGACCGAACCACTGGGTTGTAGTAAAGTATATTTTCAAGTACTTGAGAAGGACTCGAGGGTATATGCTTGTGTATTCGGGTAAGGATTTGACTCTTCTAGGTTACACTAACTCGAATTTTCAATCCTGTCTGGATTCTAGGAGATCGACTTCGGGTTTTTTGTTTACTCTAGACGACAATGCCATCAGTTGGAGAAGTGTAAAGCAAGATTGTACTTTAGATTCAACAATGGAGGCCGAGTATGTGGTAGCTAGTAAAGCTTCAAAAGAAGCAGTGTGGCTCTGTAAGCTCCTTGGGGATCTTGAGGTAGTTCTTGGTATGAATAAGGCGGTATCACTATACTATGATAACAGTGTGGCAGTAGCTAATGCTAAGGAACCAAGATTTCATAAGAAGAGTAAGCATATTGATTAGAAGTATCATGTGATAAAGGACTTCATTGAGGGCGGACATGTCATGGTGTGCAAAATTGCATCAGAGGACAATTTAGTTGATCCATACACGAAGACACTTACTGGGAGAGTCTTTGAGAGGCATGTGGAAGTTATGAGGATGCGAGATTTGTCATATTTACTCACTTAGTGCAAGTGAGAGATTGTTAGACATGTATGCCCTAAGGAGTAAAAATGTAACATGTTTTTGGAGACATTTTTATCAATAAAGAATTCATTTATTATTTATATACCAAATCTTGTCCTCTTTACTTTCGTATTTGTTCAATGTATGTTAAGCAAATAATAGTTTGAGACTGTCGGTCTAAACCTTTAAGAATTAGGCATATGATAGATAGATTATGTGGAAGACACGATTCTTCAGGTGACAGTCTAAATCGTAAGATTTGCAATCGAGGGAATAAAGTTGGGCGCTTTTTTCATGTAAAGATTGTTATGTTGTCTATATCCCTATTGGGAGATGGTTTGTCTTGACCATCGGAGGTGAACTCCATAAATAGAAACATTGGCACATTATCATAGGTGATAATGTGTTGGATCAGGACATAAAGTGAATTAATTTGGATTAATAATTCTATCTCAGCAAATCGATTTACTTTAGACAATCATTTTTATTGTATCTTAACCTTAGATGAATAGTAGGCCCACTGTCTTGACTTGTGTCTTTTGATATACCAAAGAGTGATACCCACATTTTAATATCAGTATGCATGCCAGTATGTTAGAGGCATGACTCTTGATAGCGTAGACTTGTTATTCATAGATGTGGAATCTATAGCTCCTCTTTAAGAGTAGTGATATCCTCTTATATGTGTTATTTAGTAATTGAAAAACTGGAGCGCTCAACCATTTGGATACATAGGTGTAACTGAATTGTATACAGTCTTTGGATGGTTAAGTTTTTCGATGGTGAGATAATGGAACGTAAGATAAAAATAATCGGCATGGTAAGACAAAACTTGTCCTTAAGCCAATTATGGATAATCCTATGGGGATACGATACACTATGATATGTCATAGAGACTTAGCTATACGGGCTTCGTAATTCTATATAGTTTGAGAGTGTAGCTCTAAGCTTTTAGTGGAGCAGTGTTGGAGTTGATAATTATGAAATGTATATCTGGGATATTTATCAGGAGCTTGAATTATATAGGTCCATTTGGTCCCCTTTGCTAGCTCACAAAATCCTATAATGATACGGCGTGCTTTTCTAATAATGGTGACTTATATCAGATTTATTAGATTGGTTGAAATTCAGAAGAATCAAATAATTCATTTATGTTTATTAGTTGAATTAATTTTGTGACAAAATAATTCAATATAAACTTGTTGAATTATTAGGATAGAATAATTCTTGTCTGTTTATCAGTTGATTTAATTTTGAATAAATTAAATCAAGATAAACTTGTAGAATTATAAAAAATTCATTTATTTTTCCTAGAGATTATCTAGATAAAGTTGTTTTGATTAGATAACTTCTCTATTGGGTTATTTGAATTAAAACTGAGACTTTATCCTAAAGAATCTTGGGTGGAAAATAAAAAGATTCGCTGAGATTTTTATTGGCAGTTCGGCATGCCGATCCTCAAGTTTAGCCTGTTGACGGGGCAAGTTTGGCCTATCTATTAGACCAATCGGCATACCAATCACGCGATAAAAAGACCACGTGTTTTCGCTTGAATTTCTTCATATATTGATCCATAGACCACAACATCTAGTGGTCAAGCGAGATGTGGGGCTTTCGATGAACACAGTTACGACCTCCACCACTAATCTAGGGTCTCTGTGGATGACGTGGTGTTGTTGGTGACTCCTCTCAGAGGTGGAGGTGTAACGCCCCTATGTTAGGGTTAGTAATATTGAATAAATAAAAATAAACTTAAATTCAATAATATTTAAATCAATTAAACAATACCCATAGGTTTTTAAACAAAAATAAAAATAAAAATAAATATTTAAAATACAGTCATCATCATCATAGTATAATTCCCAAATAACTTAACACAGCCATCATAAAAATAGTGCAAATATTACTTATTCTAGATGAGTTACAAATAAATGAAATCTTCTAACATGAAAACAATAGTGTTGTTGCCTACTCCTCGCTAGATAAGTTGCACTGAGTTCCACCTAAGAGATGTAAATATGATAGGGATGAGCTTCAACATGTCCAGTAGGAAAAAACCATCACTCACCTTGAGGTTTTATTCATTACCATATTAATACTGCATATTTAGTTAATTTATATTATATTTCATATTATGAGGTTTATTATGATCATATATCGTGGATACCATAGTTAATCATTACCAAGTTTCACACTTATACATATATATAATATTACAATTCATCATTATTCCTAGATATCCACATTAAATAAAGTATCACTCAACTTATCGAAACCCAAATGGGCGTGCTTGATCACCCTCTAAACATTCCAAGGGTGTTTCGGTGAAGGGACATCAAGCCCCGAGTCCTCACTAAGTCGATTCCTGTACAGTGCATTTTGAGACTTTTGACCCAAGGGAGCATCATCACCTCCCCCCTATTTTACCTTTTAGGGTATTCGTGCCCAAGGATGTAACCGTCGCCCTCTTTACGTCTCACCATTTCTCAATGTTCAATCATTATTTATAGAGTCAATTTTCTTAACCATGCTTCCCAATTTATAACAACATATGTTAATTCATGATGTTCCTCGCTAATCAATACAGGGCGAGTTCATGTCATAGTTTCATATGTGATTCTCATATAATAGCAGTTCAACATAGATACGTATATCTTGTGATAAAACAATCAATTTTAATTTCATAAAAACCTGACAAAAAATGAGTAATAGAATCCCTACCTTTCAAGCTTATCAACAATCTTTTAATCTCAGGATTAATTAACGTTACCTTCATACACCCTTGATCCTAAGGCGTGCATAAGAACAATTAAAACTAAAGCACAACACATAACCACATCCATAAATGAATTATGTGCAAATCTATCTCACTACTGTGCCATTAAGTTTTTATGAAATTTCTTTTAAATACCAAAGTAAACCATTTTTATCTTAAAAACAATATAAAATACATTCAAGTAATCTATATATTTTAGTCTCTAATAAGGTTCATAAATCACTTAGGATAGTGTTGGAAAGGTTGCAAGACATTAAGGGAATAAAAGGTGAGCAAAGTTGGGTTCTTGGTTCAAGTTAGCAGCTGGAATACCATGGCAAACTAGTTGTATACTTTTGTAAAAAGTCAGGTTTACTATCTACAATTAGCACATGGGTTAACAGGTGGTTTACTTAAGGTAGATGGGTGGTATACTACTACTGGTAGGTTTACTAGTTTCCAATCTTAGAATTGAAAAATTCATAGAAAATAAAATACAACTCCAATTTAGACTCATGATAGCTCGTTGGAAAGCTTAGGACGTCTACTTTTAAAATATATAAACCAATTTACAAAATTCATTTCCATCTAATCCCAAAATTTCAAAAAAGAGCTACTGCCCATAGAGATAATATAAGGTTTATGGATTGTTAAGTTTTTCTTTAACCCAAAGCATATTATTCTTGTTCAAAATCTCAAAACTATTCCAACATAGGCAGCATGCATTATATAATCACACTAAACATATTCTCATGAGTTTATACCAAAATCATTGTCAAATCATATCTCTAGCTTTTCTTGCAAATAATGATGAAAACATGCTTAAGTTTGTTCTTCAAGCTCAAAACTTTAAAACATTAACCATAGAGTTATGGAAACTAGTTCTAAACATTCCTAACATGTTTCTAACATTGTTGTCAAACCAAAATAAAGGTTGGTTGTAGGTTTTAACTTAAGACTTAAGTTTTTGTTCATAAATGCTCAAATATGCATGTTAATATAACTAGAAATTTGCATGAACTTGGAACACGAAAATCATGCATTAAACATGGAGAAAACACATACTAAAAACCAAGTTTGAATTAAAGAAAACTTACCTCAAAACTCCTTTGAAAAGCACTAAAGTTTGGATTAAAAATCAAGCTTGTACTCTTAAAGTTAGTTGGCCATGGAGGTGGCGGGTTTTGGCTGGTTTTTGGATAGGAAAATGAACTGTTTCTTTATGATTTTGGCTGAGTTTGGACCATGTTCTTGGCAACATTCTTGGTGGTTTTCGGGCAAGAAAAGAGGCTGCCCTCCTTGGTGTTTTTGGGTGTGTTTAGTAGGCATTTTGTTGCTCTAGTTGCGATGGTATGGATAGATGTTTCTTTGCTTTAATGGAGATAGTTGTAGCTAGACTTATGGCTGCCTTTGGAAAAAAACTTGTTGAGCTTTTGTTTCAGCACAAATGAAAAGAGAAAGAGTAGGAGACGTAGCATAATAATGAGGGGTTGAATAAATAGAAAACTAAAATAATTGAGGGGACAAGTGGAGTAATTCATGGTAGAAAATGGAAGAAGTGAACAAAAAAAATGGTTGAGAAAATATCTCTATGTCTCCTTTGGAGACTTTTAGCAAAGTGAGAAGAAGACTATATAATTAAGCATTAAATTAGGGGGACAAGATTGGTAGAAGTGGGTATTGATAGGTTTTGAATGTTTTCTATGGAGACTTGGTAAAAAAAATTACTAAAGTGACATTTTTTTTAATAATTGAAATAACAAAGACAAACTAGGTAATTTTAAATGCTACAAAAATTTTAAATTGTCACATTTTATTCATTAAATTTTACAAAAATCATACCTGTTAAAACACGGGTGTTGTAGGAGGAGAACCAGATCATTTGAATCTGCATCTTTTTTCTTAAATTTTTGGGTTTTGTAATCAAGTGTATACAAGCCTATTTTATTTACAATGAGCTTGTTTAATTTTCAATTCTAGCATTCCCCTAGTGTTGTTGTTGTTATCAGTATTATCATAATCATTGTTGTGAAATGAAGTTTAGTGAATGGGATATTTATCTTTTTATACCCTTTGTTTTATGTTAATTCAAAAATTATACTTTTGGTTTTTGATCTCATTGCAAGTGTACATTCATCTTAGGTTTAATACATAAATCTATACTTTATCTTATTCAATAGTTGATTTTTACCTTTAAAATGACCAAATTATTTTTAAGTAAAAAAGAAAAGGTTAAAAAAAAACAAAAAGAAAAACAAAAACACACAAAACACTTAATTTTTTATATTATTCATTACATTTTTGAAATAAAAAACCTTAGTATATTTGGTAGTGTTTTTCAAAATAGGTGAAAATGATTTTGTTTTGAAAAATCTGAATTTTTTAGAAACTGTGCTGATAGTGATTTTGAAATTTTTGCCTCAAAATGTGTAAAAAAAACATTTCCAAAAATTTTCAAAACAAAACCAAATAGGGCCAAAAGCCCCGTTTGTTATTGTTTTGGAAATTTTTGAAAATATTTTTGCACGCTTTTTGAGGCAAAATTTTAAAAATTTTCTTAGTACAATTTTTTAAAAATTTTTATTTTTTAAAACAAAATCATTTTTACCAAAGTTTTCTCATTTTTTAATTTAAAAGTATCTTAGACACTTTATTAGATCAAATGATTTACATATTAAATTTAATTTAAAGATATAAATTCTATTAGTATGCTGTTGGAATAAACGGACATGGTATGAAAAGCTAAATAACCCTTGGCAAAGTCCTTGCTCTCTTCTTCTTCATTTCTTGGCTGGTGCTAAATGTCAAATGCAGTTCCTTCTGTCCTTCGCTTATCCACTCGGGTATCTCAGGTTGAAGACGACACAATGCGAAAGACTATCACTAAAGTTCATGACTTCTAATACCAACTATCTCATCAACCCCCAAGAACTGCATTTAATCCAGTCTCGCAAACCCCAAAACCTCCTACACCATTGCCAATTCCATGCTTTTGTCGTCAAAACCAAAAATTTTCCTCACCCAAATCTGCTTTTCTCTACCAAACTCATTTTTTCCTTCGAAGACGTCTCTTACTTTGTCTACATCTTAAAGCATTTGGAAAATCTAGATCTGTCCATCGACCTCTATAACGCCGTTCTTCATAACCTTTCTTCCAATTCTTGTAACACCAAAAACTCGCTCCAAGCTTTGTCCTTGTTTCAAGAGATGCTTGTCAATGGATTCTTCCCTGATAACTACACAATCTTTTTTGTTCTCAAGGCCTGTGCTCAGTCTAAATCTCTCAGAGAAGGCGTGCAGATTCATAGTTACGCCATCAAAACTAGGTTGTTCATGTCAAATGTGTACGTGTAGAGCACTCTCATGAGGCTTTGCGTTTCATGAATTGTGTCCTCCAATTGTTCGATGAAAGTCCTCAACTAGGCTTGGTGTCTTGAACCATGCTCATTCAGTGTTATGTCAAGATGGGGTTTCCCAAGGAAGGTGTCCTGGCGTTCTTCAAGATGTGTGATGCAAAATTGAAGGCCAACGAGATGACGGTGGTCGTCATTCTCTCTGCTTGTTCTAAGCTCGGAGACTTGAGATTGGGTAAAAGAATACATGACTATGTGCGAAATAATGGGGTGACGTCTAATGTTTTGTTGGGAATGCTTTAGTCGACATGTATCTAAGGTGCAGAGATGCTGATTTCACACGGAAGATATTCCATAGCAAGTCGGTTAGAAATGTGGTTTCTTGGAATTCATTGATATTGGGGTTGGCTCACCAAGGGGAATTCAAGGATATGTTGGATGCATTTCGGGAAATGCAAAGTGCAGGCATTAAGCCGAATGATGTTACTTTAGTTTGCATTTTGAATTCTTGCACTAATCTTGGGTTGCTCAAGTTAGGGAAGTGCATACACACTTAAATAGATAAAAATCTGATCGAGGCGGACAGGTTTATAGGGAATGCACTAGTGGACATGTACGCAAAGTGTGGAAGCATAGACCGAGCCTGCAGGGTGTTTGAAGGCATGACGCACCCAGATGTGTATTCGTACACCGCCATTATAGTTGGCTTAGCTATGCATGGAGAAGCAGAAAGGGCAGTGAATATCTTCTCTGAGATGCCTCAAGTGGATGTAAAACCAGTTGAGGTGACATTTATTGGTATTCTAATGGGATGTAGTCATGCAGGCCTTGTGGTGGGAGGAAAGAAGTACTTTAAGGACATGTCATTTGTATATAACCTTAGAACTCTGACGGAGCACTATGGATGCATGATCAACCTTTTAGGCCATGCAAGATTAGTCGAAGAGGCAGAGGAGTTTATTAATAGCATGCCAATGGAGCCCGATGCTTACATCTGGGGGCCCTTTTAGAAGCCTGCAGGATCCATGGGTAGGTTAAGCTTGGCAAAGATGTTATGGAAAAACTACTAAAGGTTGAGCCATAGAAAGATGGTGCATATGTATTCATGTCAAACTGTCAAGAAACATAGAATGAAATTAACTCATATCATTTTATTAGGCACTAGAAATGATTATATACATTGTACAAGTGTATTTTTTTGAAAACCAGAAAATTAGGAAAAGATAAAGACAAAAATATTCTATTCCTAAATTAGTTTTCCTATTATCAAGGGATTTCCCCATATCAAGGGATTTCCACAACTAATTTCTCTCCTCCCTAATTATTTGCAAGATCAGAAATCACCCTAAAAATCAACCACGGTTTTCTAACAGTCCCCCTCAAGCTGGTGAATAGATATCATCCATTCCCAGCTTGGATATAATTATTGAGAAGTCATGACCGCTAAGTCCCATTGTAAATATATCTACAAGTTGCTCTTTTGTATGCACATAGGGAGTACAAATCAACTTGCTATCTAACTTCTCCTTTATAAAGTGTTTGTCAATTTCAATGTGGTTTGTCCTGTCATGTTGCATAGGATTATGAGCAATATTGATTGCTGATTTGTTGTCACAATAGAGCCTAATAGGTTCCTCCCACTTTATCTGGAGATCTTCAAGGATAATCTTCAACCACAGTAACTCACACACACCTTGAGCCATAGCCCTGAACTAGGCTTCTGCACTTGATCGAGCTACCACATTTTGTTTCTTACTTCTCCATGTAACTAGATTACCACCTAGGAATGTGCAGTAACCTGTTGTGGAATGTTTGTCAACTAGAGATCCTACATAATCTGCATCAGTATAAGCTTCAAGAATCAACCCCTCACCTTTCTTGAATAAAGTTCCTCTTCCTGGATTAGCCTTCAGGTAGTGGAGTATCCGGTTTGCAGCTTGCAAATGTACTTCCTTATGGTTATGCATGAATTAACTTATTACACTGATAGCGTAAACAATGTCTGGCAGGGTGTGTGTGAAATATATAAGCTTCCCAACCAATTTTTGGAATCCTTCCTTGTCCACTGCATTATCATCATTTGCCTCTCCAAGTTTGTGATTGGGATCAAAAGGAGTTGACGCAGGTTTACATGCCAATTTACCAGTTTCCTTCAAGAGGTCAACTACGTACTTCTATTGAGAAATAAAGATACCTTGTCGAGATCGAGCTACTTCTATCCCAAGGAAGTATTTCAGTCTCCCCAAGTCCTTGATCTCAAATTCCTTTGCCAAGCATTTTTTCAAGACTTCTTTTTCTTTCTCATCATTCCCAGTAACAATTATGTCATCTACATACACTAGAAGAGCAGTAACTCCGCCTGAAGCCGTGTGTTTGATGAATAATGTATGATCTCCTTGACTCTACTTATACCCAGTATTGAGCATTACTTTTGTAAACCTACCGAACCAAGCTCTAGGTGATTGCTTGAGTCCATATAATGCCTTTTTTAGTTTGCAGACCTTGTTCCCTTTAATTTTTTCTCCAAAGCCCGATGGAATCTACATGTATATCTCCTCCTTTAAGTCACCATGAAGGAAGGCATTCTTCACATCATACTGTTGTAAATCCCAATTAAAGTTTGCAGCCAAGGACAATAAAACCCTTACTGTATTCATCTTAGCTACCGGTGCAAACGTCTCTTGATAGTCCACTCCATAGGTTTGTGTATAGCCCTTAGCAACCAACCTCGCCTTGTATCTCTCTAGGGACCCATCTGATCTGTACTTTACATTGAACACCCATTTGCAACCCACTGTTTTTTTGTCATGTGGCAGCTCCACGATTTCCCATGTTTTGTTCTTCTCAAGTGCCTCCATTTCTACTCTCATAGCTTCTCTCCACTTTTCATTTGATAACGCCTCAGACAACGTATTAGGAATTGGAATGGCATTTAAGTTGGTTAAGAAACTTTTGTGCGAGGAAGAAAATCTGTGAAAGGACACTGCTTTGACCAGTGGATACCTTGGATGTTTAGTGCACTCTCTTGTCCCTTTTCTTAAGGCAATAGGTAAATTATAATCTGATGAGATAGGAGGGGAGACTGGATTTGTGCATACCTCATTTTCAGGAGTAGGAGTTGAGTTTTGGACTTGCATTGGATCAGGTTCTGGATTTCTCCTTCTTGAGTACACCTGCACATACCTCCTAGTGTCAAGTGTGTCATTGGTAGGGACTGGTTCATTGATTTCAGGGTTTGGTTCTTGTTGGGGCAATTCGGGCTGTATGGAGGACTCTTGTGGAGATGATCTGGATTGAGATGAATTAGGATGTGAGATAGGTAAGTCTAGGAAAAGTAGATCTTCTGTCTTATTTTCCCAAATAGAGTCGGACTCCCCCTGAAGATAAGGCCGAGAGAAAAAAGATTGGCCTTCTTCGAAAGTGACATCAACTGAGGTATAAAATTTCCGTGTTGATGGGTGGTAGCACTTGTAACCTTTCTGTGTTGGAGAATACCCGACAAACACACACTTGATTGCACGTGGATCTAATTTACCTCTGTTGTGGCTGGATACATGAACAAAAGCAGGACAACCAAAGATTCGAGGAGTGAGGTTATTTGTTGTTCGAATATGAGGATAAAACTTTGAGAGAATTTGCATAGGGGTTTGATTGTCCAAGATTTTAGAGGGTAGTCGGTTTATAATGTGGGCTGCAGTAAGGACGGCTTCCCCCCAATATGATTTTGGAACTTGGTTTTGAAAGAGCAGAGCATGGGTTGTGGCAAGCAAGTGACCATTTTTTCTTTCTGCAACTCCATTCTGTTGAGGAGTATCTATACATGATGATTCATGAACTATCCCTTGTTGAAGAAAGTATGGTGAAAGAAATTGGTTAAAATAGTCTCTAGCATTGTCAGATCAGAGTCATTTTATTTTGACACCAAATTGATTTTGTATCATGGTAATGAAGTTAGGAAGAACAGTGGTCACATCAGATTTTTGTTTGAGAAGGAAGATCCATGAGACTCTAGTGTAGTCATCAATAAAGGAAACAAACCACCGTGCTCCTGTAATATTGGGAATTCTAGAGGGGCCCCATATGTCGGTGTGAATTAAATAAAAAGGAAAGGAACTTTTATTATTGCTTATTGGGAAGGAAACCTTCTTATACTTAGCAAATTCACATACATCACAATGGAAGTCCTCAACATTAACACCCTTAAACAAGGACGGAAACATTGTCTTTAAAACAGTAATAAAGGGTGACCAAAACGAAAATGATGACGCCAAATGAAATTATTATTGGAAGCCCAAAAACAAGACTCTAAGGAAACACATTTGACACTAGGTGAATGTGTGACTGATGCATCGAGATAGTACAGACTGCCCATCTCTTTAACAAGTCCAATCCTCGTCCCTGAATCCTGATCCTAAAATACACAATGAGAGGGATAGAACAAGACATTACAGTTCATATCACGGGTTAGTTTGTGAATAGATAAAAGACTAGTGGTGCAACGTCCCCTTACGGACGTCATAATAATCATTATTTTCATCCTTATTATCATTATTTATAACATAAACTATTTAAATTTAAACACAACTTGATAAACATATCCTAGGATCCATGCATAAATTTTTTTTAAAAAAAAAATTATTCTAAATATTTCAAATCCTTTTTTTTTTTATAGTTTATCAATGCCAAATTAACAAAACCATAATTCAAACAAAATTTCAAAACAAACTTTAAAATCGGTTTAAACAGTTTGGTAGACTGAACTTTTGAAAAATCAAAATAAACGTAAAACAAGTTTTTTTACTTAATAGTGCAAAAATTTAAGCATTCAAAGAAATATTTAAAAAACTTATTCTTTCTTAGCGTTTTTCAGTTTTTGAGCCATCGTTCATAGCCCACACGCCCGTCCTCGTCCTCCACCTATTCCATGGTCCTCTTATGTTTATCTGCAACATGATTATAAACTAAGTAAGCAAAAGCTTAGTAAGTACACTTTCCTATCTCACAACATAAAACATTTTATGAACATCTTTATGAAATTCATAATTATAATCATCATTAACATCATAGTGCTCTTGGCATAGTTTCATATAAAATATATCTTTTATTATCATTATCCATATCAAAAACTTCATTCATTTTATATTTGGGGCCCAAGTGTTGTACAATAACATCATCATCATAGGCACGCCGTCATGAGAGGAGAGGGATAGCTAATCACAATCCAAACATGACAAGTCTAACCTTCAAGACATCATAAACATAAACATAGGGTGTGCAACACTTAATTAAGTGATACATTTATATAGATATACTTTTAACATATGTCATCATTGAAACATTCGTTAAACTTTCTTGTTGCAACAAGAGTTTTCATGAGAAAACAACATGTAAAAACAAACTTAAAAATTATTATAAAACACGTTCTCAAAACTTTTTCGTAAACTTTTATCATGTTGCTGGTGAGAATGTACTTACTTGTCTTGCTTGCTTACTAAACCTTAACTTAGGTGACGTCGTTGTGGTTACTCAGTGTGCTGGCCTTTTGGAGGGTTCATGTCAAATGTTCATATTGACCATAAGTCACTAGCAATACTATTAGCAATATATAAACATCTCATACTATCATTAACATCACCTTATCATGTAATAATATCAAGAAGCACAAAATCACAATTTATGAACCTAAGGCATAATTCCCAAAAGTAGGCAGAATGACCTTTATTCACTTAAAAATTCATAATAATTTCATCTTAACTCTAAATCAGTAAAACTAGTGGCATTAGAAATTAGACTCAAAAACAAAGAATTTCATATATTATACGCATATTTTGACAATAATTTTCATGAAGAAAAAGTCCTCGAAATTCAATCTAAATTTCGGGTCTGTTTAAAACTGTATAGCTTTTAAGGTCAATTTTGAAAAATCATAACTATTTAATGACAACTCAGATTCAAGTGATTCAAAAGCCAAACGAAAGTTTAAGATGTCTAGTATTTGAAAAAAATATATAAAAAAATATAAACAATGCAAATACAGAATCAAAAATTATTGAAATACGACGGCTATCAGGTGTTAGTATGAAAAGTAGACTTAAGGCATCAAAAGTTCAATAATTAAAATAAAATTACTTTAACCCTAAAATTTTTAAGACAACCTAATAACATATATATACAGTACCACAAAAAGACTCATTAGCAAATAAATTTGTTTAGCCATACAAATAGGTCACATAAACAAGAAGTACCGAATTTACTGAATAGACAGTCATAAAACCTATCTTAAAGAAAATTCAAGAGCTCAAAAAATATTCATCAAATAACCACACAATTTTCCAGATCATAACTTAACATATGCATGAATATCTCTGTAAAATTTTGTTTCAAATCAAAGGTCGTTTGCCCCTTAAACATGGACTATACTTTTGCACAAAATACAAATCAGCAACAGTTTGGTCATGAGTGGCAGAGAAAGAAAATCTAATATCTCAGCATAAAAAATTCCAAATAAAATTAAATTTTGAGGAATATCACATAACACATACATAAACATCATACTAAAATTTCAGACCAAACAGAAATTTGTAGACAAAGTTATAAGGGTTGGATTACAAAGAAAACAAAATTTCAGCAATAGTCTAGAATGAGTTTCTTACCTCTAAAATGATTCTTCTTAATTCTCTTGAATTATCTGAGTAAAAACCCAATATTTCATTCAATTGTTTGCAGAAAAATAAGGGAGAGAGTGGAAGAAAATGTGGAGAAAAAAGAGAGAGTGTCTAAAAAAAATTTAGAGAGAGAGAATTTTCTATGGCTAGAAATTTAGAGAATGAAGACTTTGGTGGCTTAGAGATATATTTATAGGTTTATGAGAGAGAAGGGATTAGATAAGTGTAGAAAACCCTAATCCTAATCTAATTCAATTTCCCTTTTTTTTTTCATGCCAATGCCGTGACTCCTTCTTTTTTTTTTTTTCTTCACGGCAATATGCCGTTTCTTAATTAAGGTAAGTTATATTAATATATATAATATAATATAATATAATATAATATAATATAATATTAGAATATAATATAAAATAATTATAATGTATAATTACTTATATATAACAAAATATTTACTTCCATAACCCAAAAAAAATTAATTTTCACATTATTTTCTAGGACATTTTATATTATCCAATTACTTAATGCCATTATAATAAAAATACTACATATGTAATTATCATAGCATCATAAATGTTATGAAAATAAGAAAATATGCAACAACATTCATGTCATCATCAAAAATATAACTGTAGATATACACAACCCTAGAGCATTATAAAGATTATAAATTTAGAGCAAATTGAAAGCTATAAAAAAATAAATAAATACTTTAAGCTTATCATCACTTTTGACTTGAACATCCCACGCACATCGATCCCACATGCCGTCACTTGCGACATTACTAAATAAAATTTTAATTTACTTAACATAAATAATAATACCACTAAAATATCACATTCTAATATTAAATTTAATATAAGTGTCCATAGAAGAAAACAACGGGCATTACAACTCTCCCCACCTTACAAGAGTTTCGTCCTCAAAACTCAAAATAATTGCGGATACTTAGCCCTCATATCATCCTCACATTCTCACGTAGCTTCTTCTACTTGGTGATTTCACCACAAAACTGTAACCAATGGAATTTCTTTATTCCTTAAGGTTTTAGTTTTTCGATCTAAAATCTCAATCGACTTCTCTTCATAGCTGAGATCTTCTCTTATCTCAATCACTTGTGGTTTGATCACGTGTGTAAGGTTCGGGACATACTTTTTAAGCATCGAGACATGAAACACATCATGGATAAATGAAATCTCCGATGGTAAACTCAACTGATAAGCCACCTTGCCTATCCGCTTTACAATTTCATAAGGTCCGACAAACCTCGGGCTTAGCTTGCCTTTCTTCCTAAACCTCATGACTCCTTTCATTAGTGAAACTTTTAGGAACACAAAATCGCCTACAACGAATTCCAAGGGCCTTCTCCTTTTATCAGCATAACTCTTTTGTCGACTTTGAGCAGTCTTGATTCTTTTACGTATCAACTTTACCATCTCTGGGAACATGGAGGACATCTTTTAATAACAAGGATGGGCTTAATTGAATGTGGCCAACACCAGCCACTGTAGTAACAGACCCATCAGCAATGACAATTTTCCTATTGCTGGGACAAGGTGAATATGTTGTAAAATGGATTGAGGAAGGTATCATATGGTCCGTGGCTCCTGAGTCAATGACCCAAGAGACCTGTGAAAATCTATCCCAGGTATTTAATCCATGAGGAAGAGACTTACTAGAAAGGGCTAATGAACATGAACTACTGGGTTGCTCCAATGACCCCAATAAACTTCTAAGCTTCTCAATTTCGACTTGATTAAAGTGCTCGGGGTTAGTCTCTCTAGAAGACTATGAGGCTGAGTTTTGTGGAGTGGAAACTTGATAGGCTTACTGTCGACCTTTTTTATCACCTCGTTGGCCCCATTCTCGGCTTGATGTAGGAGGTTTTCCATGCAGTTTCCACCAGCGATCCTTGGTGTGTCTCGGCTTCTTACAGTAAGTGCACCAAAGGTTGTCTCGAGAGTCACTTTGGGAAATTTCCTTGTTTTTATTTCTGTTGTTGCTGACTTGTGCAACCATGGCAGATTCTTTGGTTGTCGTTGGTTCAAGCATGATTCCTCTTCGACTCTCTTCTACCCAAATCAAAGCAATAACCTCATTCAACGATGGGACATCTTCCTTGCCAAGAATCTGAATCTTGACCAAATCAAATTCTACATTTAGGCCGACTAAAAAATCATACACTTTATCTTTCTCAATAAATTTCTTCAAGATCACAGCGTCTTCGGGACACTTTGTCTCAAGAACCTGGTAATGGTCTAGTTCCTGCCATAAATGCTGTAGCATATTTACATCTTCGGTTACTATTTTGTTGTTCTATTTTGCAGCAACGGTCTTCACTTTGACTTCATACACACGGGCAACATCTTTGGCTTTAGAGTAAGTTTGGTGGAGGGTATCCCAAATATCCTTTGCAGAAGTGAGGAACATGCACGTATCGCTAATTTTCGGTGCCATTGAACTCCATAGCCAGGACATAATCATGGAGTCCTCTTCATCCCAAGCATTAAAATTTGGTTCACCTAGTTTTGGTCCTATGTCGAGGAGATGTCGTATTTTTACTTTGCCCTATAGATAGGTACAAACCAATTGAGACCACTTCAAGTAGTTTTGACCATTGAGTCGATAAGAGTGGGATATATTCTACAACTCACCCGCAGGAAGATGAGGTTTTGTCTTTCCTTCATCAGATTGAAGAGGGCTATTTGTTTCAGTAATCTCAGACATTGCAGACTAGAAAGAATACCAGTTGCAGATGCCCTCATAGCAGGAAGAAAACATTGTCTAGTGAGGTACTACAGAGAGTTGTAGAAACAAAAAGGACAGAGCACAATATTCATCAATTAAGGCTGAAACAAACAAGGCAGCAATGAAAAATTCCCAAGGAACCAAGCGCTGATACCATGTCAAGAAACATAGAATGAAATTCTCTCATATCATTTTATTAGGCACCAAAAATGATTATATACATTGTACAAGTTTATTTTTCTGAAAACCAGAAAATTAGGAAAAGATAAAGACAAAAATAT
>CAMOHE010055022.1:0-17797 GCA_946598075.1 Artocarpus hirsutus | reverse complement strand
CATCAGCAACGACAATTTTCCTATTGCTGGGACAAGGTGAATATGTTGTAAAATGGGTTGAGGAAGGTGTCATATGGTCCGTGGCTCCTGAGTCAATGACCCAAGAGACCTGTGAAAATCTGTTCCAGGTATTTAATCCATGAGAAAGAGACTTACCAGAAAGGGCTAATGAACATGAACTACTGGGCTGCTCCAATGACCCCAATAAACTTCTAAGCTTCTCAATTTCGGCTTGATTAAAGTGGTCTGGGTTAGTCTCTCTAGAAGGCTGTGACGCTAAGTTTTGTGGAGTGGAAACTTTATAGGCTTGCTGTTGACCTTTTTTATCACCTCGCTGGCCCCATTCTCGGCTTGATGTAGGAGGTTTTCCATGCAGTTTCCAGCAGCGATCCTTGGTGTGTCTCGGCTTCTTACAGTAAGTGCACCAAAGGTTGTCTCGAGAGTCACTTTGGGAAGTTTCCTTGTTTTTATTTCGGTTGTTGTTGACTTGTGCAACCATGGCAGATTCCTCGGTTGTCGTTGGTTCAAGCATGATTCCTCTTCGACTCTCTTCTGCCCGAATCAAAGCAATAACCTCATTCAACGATGGGACATCTTCCTTGCCAAGAATCTGAATCCTAACCAAATCAAATTCTGCATTTAGGCCGACTAAAAAATCATACACTCTATCTTTCTCAATAAATTTCTTCAAGATCACAGCGTCTTTGGGACACTTTGTCTCAAGAACCCTGTAATGGTCTAGTTCCTGCCATAAATTCTGCAGCATATTTGCATATTCGGTTACTGTTTTGTTGCCCTGTTTTGCAGCAACGGTCTTCACTTTGACTTCATACACACGGGCAACATCTTTGGCTTTAGAGTAAGTTTGGTGGAGGGTATCCCAAATATCCTTTGCAGAAGTGAGGAACATGCACGTATCGCTAATTTTCGGTGCCATTGAACTCCATAGCCAGGACATAATCATGGAGTCCTCTTCATCCCAAGCATTAAAATTTGGTTCACCTGGTTTTGGTCCTATGTCGAGGAGATGTCGTATTTTTCCTTTGCCCTTTAGATAGGTACGAACCAATTGAGACCACTTCAAGTAGTTTTGACCATTGAGTCGAGAAGAGTGGGATATATTCTACAACTCACCAGCAGGAAGATGAGGTTTTGTCGCTCCTTCATCAAATTAAAGAGGGCTGTTTGTTTCAGTAATCTCAGACATTGCAGACTAGAAAGAATACCAGTTGTAGATGCCCTCACAACAGGAAGAAGATGTTGTCTAGTGCGGTACTGCAGAGAGTTGCACAAAGGTGACAGCAATAAAGGCAAGAAAGTTTGTCGATGAAGGCTGAACCGCGAGAGAAGCAAGCAATGAAGGCCAAGAAAGAAAAATAGGTACTATAGTTTCAAGTTGTAGAAACAGAAAAGACAGAGCACAATATTCAGCAATTAAGGTTGAAACAAACAAGGCAGCAATGAAAAACTTCCCAAGGAACCAAGCGCTGATACCATGTCAAGAAACATAGAATGAATTCTCTCATATCATTTTATTAGGCACCATAAATGATTATATACATTGTACAAGGCTATTTTTCTGAAAACCAGAAAATTAGGAAAGATAAAGAAAAAAATATTCTTTTCCTAAATTAGTTTTTCTGTTATCAAGGGATTTCCACAACTAATTTCTCTCCTAATTTTTCTCTCCCTAATTATTTACAAGATCAGAAATCACCCAAAAAATCAGCCAAGGTTTTCTAACACAAACATATATTCCTCTGCAAATAAATGGAGAGATTCAGTGAAGTTGAGGAAAGAAATGAAGGAAAAGAACATGAAGAAAACTCTGGGATGCAGTTCGGTTGAAATTGATGGTGTGGTTTACGAGTTTCGGAAAGGCCATAACTCACATCCGTGAAGTAAAGAGATGTGCTGGAAGAAATCATGAGACACTTGAAAAATTACGAGCAGCAACTTTATGATTTGTACACAAAGAAGATGGATAAATAATTGTTCATATTTAAGACTCACAAAAAATACAAGGCAAATTTCCTCCGCATTCTACAGCTTTCTCCGCTAGTACAAAATCAAGAACTTGGCGTACTTGGGATATTTTTATCTCAATCAGCAGTAGAGAATTTTTTTCATTGTACTGTATCATGACCACATGATGTGGTTGTTAAGCTGCAAATGAATGGAGGACAGGACAACAACTAGAGGTACCCTTTTGTAAACTTGTCACCTCCAAGTTAAAAATGAAGGTGTCGTTTTGTTTCACTAGTATAAGTCAAGAATTTAAACTTTTTTAGTACAATAATTCAAATATTTTTGCTACAGTTTTTGGGATGGGTTAATTTTTTTAATAGAAATACTACGTGTCACCTTGTACAATGTAAATTATTCATCCACGTGGAACCTACTGTGGGACCTATGTGGCCCCATAGAAATTAATGGTCTATACAATGGAAGTATATAATCGCTGAGGGCAAAGGCTTCCTTAATTAGGTTGGATTTGAAATAGGTTTGTTTATGTATTTGGGATTCGGAGCTACTGTCGTAGACGGATGTCCTAGTTGTTAGGAAGCGCTAAAGAAAAAGAAGGCAATGAGTCACACGTATATCTTGCTTCCTACAAAGTGTATAGTTTGGTGGCTACGAAATTAGGATTTGGAAATTATTAAATTCTCCGACAGTGTTACACCCAAGAAACGTGCTGCATCACCGAACACTTCTTGTTGGCAACTAACTTCTTGTGGCGAGTGTTTCCCCCTAACAACAACAGACAAAAAATGGAAAAGCTAATTTTTGTTTCTTTTAACTCCCTTATATTTTAATAAAATAAACCGTTTAACTAACACGTAACGTTGCTACTACTGCTCATTTTTGTTCGAAATATAATTAGTTTTTTACTCTGCTATCCAACTCAATGGACAAACAGTTTTGGTTTGTTTGGCTTTCAAATGATGGTTGGTAATATTCTTACCAGTAAATTGCATTATTACACTTTGAATTATTTGTTTTTATATTATTTCAAATTTTTAACCTTGATAAAATACACCTTGAATTTTAAAATTATTGACAATTGAGGCCAATATTTTATTTTAATTTTTGTTTAGTACTCTTTCGCACATGTTGAACTTTAATTTTTTTATCATTAAAATGATGAGCTTTATCTTAAAAAGAAACTCACGTACGAATCTTATGACTAAAACCGTCTATGCTTTTTAATGCTCGTTAGTTGTTGGACTTCCAATTATTAATGATTTCAGAATTTAGGGTGTATTTTTGTCAAGATTAAAAATTCGTAGTATATTATGCAAAAAGAGAATAATTTAGAGCACAACAATGCAATTTATTCTATTCTCATAGTTAATTCTAGAGAAAATTAGACAAATGACTTATTTTTGACCACCCTTTCAAATAAGAGGTTGGACTTTTAAAAAATAAGGGAAATGACAGCACTTTTTGGAAATTAGAAAAATGACATTTTTTTGTACAGTAGTACATCATTGATAAATACTCATATATAATTGATATACATCATTGATTGACATTAGTAAATCACTTATTAAGTATAATTTGTCATTGATCTACTAATGATTTATCATCGAGAAATTGATAAATCATTGAGTAAATAAATTACCAAGTTAATAAATGATAATCTATAAATCAGTACAACGTGGATATAGTGCAGTTTACCAATGATATATTAATTAGTATCAATACTTTATTGATGTATTTTAGTATATCATTGATATACAAAACAATCATTTTCTTAATTTTCAAAAAAAATTAAGGTATTTACTTTGAAGATGCTTAAGAAAAAAAGACCATTACCCTCAAATCCCTTAATTCTATTTAATTTCCAAAAACTGCTTTCTAACTTTTTACTTTATAATTTGATTTTCTTGAGAAGTCCCTCTTTTACCAAAGGTTTTGTCAAAATTGAGGCGTCCAATATCGATTTTATCCTAAAATACAACAATTCATGAGTGTTAGCTGCATATTTTTGCTTTTGCAAGCCAAGCCAGCATTAAGCAATGCTCAATCAGCTTATGCCAAACTTTATATGCCATTGATGGGAGAGGGATCTTGTAACACCCTGAAAATTTTTTAAGTGTTGTTAGTGTGTTAAATGGTGAATTAGTGTGCCATAATGACTATTTTAAACTTAATTTGATCATTTTGTGAAATTTCTAAACTTATAATACTTTTGATTATTTTAATAATTTTTAATTACTCTTGATTAATTTTAATTGTTATTTTTAAATTTTAATAAAATGATTTGTTAAATACCGAGTAGCTTTCATTTGAAAACAGTGCGTTGTTGAACACGGTTTTGTGCAACTAATTTTTTCTCTCTTCCTCTATTTATTTCACCTCACTCTCTCTCTCATTCATTTTCTCTCTCTCCTCTCTCGCTCATCTCTCTCGCTCTCTCTTCCTCTCTCTCGGTTTCACTCTTTCTCTCACATTCTCTCTCAAAATTTTTGAAACAAAAATTTGATTTCAAGCTTTGGGATTGTGGATTGAAGGCTCGGGAATGAGATTTAATAACCACAAACTCGATTCAAGGCTTCGATTCAAGGTTAGTTTCTAAATTTTAAAACTTTTTCAATTTTTCAAATTTTCTTGCATTTTGAAATCTAAGCTTTTCTAAGCTTAGAGAACCTCCAATCTAGGTTAGATGAACTTAGATTAACCAGAATACAAACTTTGTTTCATCAAAAACGGATTTGAATCAAGATTTTTTATTTTTCTCTATTTTTAGATTTTTCCAAAAATCTTGTTTAAAATTTTTTTAATGCATTAAAAAGTAATCTATTATGTTTTTTTATTGATTATGATCATTACCCATGCCTGAGAATTGAGAAAACAGGTTGAAATTGAAAATTTAGGCTCGAGGAGGCCGAGACCTGTGCTTGAAAAATTCTAAAATTTTTTCAGATCGACAAGCCGAACTTCGTGTTTGGCAGGCCGGATTCATTCGACCGACAGGCCAAACTTGGGAAAGTTTGACCAACTGGACTTGGACCTCCGGCAGGCCGAACTGTATAGTTTAGCCGGTTGAACCAGGGCGACCGGCAGGCCGACCGAGCATGATGAAATTTTGTGATTTTTCACCCGTTTTCATCGTTTTGAACCCTGATTGAAATTTCCACTTGATAAAATGATTTTATAAACCTAAGTAGCACACGAGGACACCATGAGATGATTTAATAATCTAGGATATCTCAAGTTAGATACTAATAGACCTAGCTTGTATTTCAGGTTGTGCGTGGATCCGCGGGACTCCGACACAAGCATCGAAGTAGGACTTCTACCCCTTCTTTGGTAGCTAGTTTTAAATGTTTTGGCCTCAAGTGAATTTTTAACAAAAATGTTTTCAATGATTGGTTGAAAAAGGATCTTTATTTACTGATTTTATAAATGGTAGAATTGAGGTGATTTTTATAATAAACCTCATAATGAATGTAAATGATCATATTTGGTAAAAGAGATTTTTAGTAATTATGAAAAGATATATATATATTTTTTAGGGCATGATGCCATATCAGAGAAGGTTGTAACAACATTTAAGTTGGAGTAAGATGTAGTGATTCTTAGTGTTGATGCTGACAAACATAGGGACTTGGCTAAAAAGTGAATAATAAAGTTTAAATGTTTTTCTTTGTTGATAAAAGAAAAAATCTGGAATGTTTAATAAGATTCAGTATTTGTATTATTGCAAAAAGATGCCAGCTTCAAGATCATAAAAGATTATTTTTTTTAATTTTTTGATTTTTGTATAGGGCATTGTTGATGAAAGGTATGTGGAAGGACAATAGAATAGAGGTTTTCGTTGTTTTCTTTGGTGAATTTTTGTATTTACATAGTAAATATAGTATTTATAGGCAAATACTGTATTTACCATCCGTCGACGATCTGACAAAGTCGCTAGTAAATTTTTATATTTACACGATAAATACAGTATTTAGGTAACTACTGTATTTTCTGGCCACTGGTTGTCTAACGAATCGCTTGTGAATTTTTGTATTTATAGGTAAATACTATAATTTTTAACTGCCGATGGTCTAAGGAAGTCGTTGGTGAATTTTTGTTTTTACATGGTAAATACAATATTTATAGGCAAATATTGTATTTTCTGGCTAGTAGTAAATTTTTATATTTACATGGTAAATACAGTATTTATAAATAAATATTATATTTCCTACTCGTCGGAGGTCCGACAAAGTCGTTGGTGAATTTTTGTGTTTACTTGTAGTTCACTTGTTGTTCTTGAACATTATTAGCTGTACAACAATGTTAGGAACAACCTTTGAAGTCACAAGTAGAGGAACTTCTACTCTAACTTCTTTAATGACCATATTACGTGGTTTTCTGCTCCTACTAATTACACCAATCTTGATGAACATAGCATTTCTAGATTCTACTATTCTCCTACTATGGGTAAGACAATGAAATTTATATCCTTTGGATTTTTCAGAATAACCAATGGAATATTCACTAGTCATCTTAAAATCCAATTTCTTTTCATGTGGATTGTAAATTTTTCCCTAACATGCAATGCCTTAGACTAGGTTTCCTTTCGTCCACATCTCAAAAGGAGTTTTCAAGACTGCATTATTAGGAATCCTATTTAATATGTACATGGTGGCCTTTAATGCATGCATCCACAAAGATAAGGGTAAAGATGAATAAAACATGTTCCTAACCATATCAATTAATGTACGATTACGCCTTTTTGCTATACCATTTTGTAGTGGTATACCTGGCATAGTATAATATGCACATATACCTCGCTTTTCTAGGAATTTAACAAATAGCTTTTGACATTGTCCTAAATCGTCATACTTTTCATAGCATTCACCACTTCTATTTGATCTTATAATTTTTTTTTTATCTAATTGTCTCTCAACCTCATTAATGAATACCTCAATGGCTTCAACAGATTGAGATTTTTTATGCAAAAGATAGAGATAACCATAACATGAAAATCATGTATAAAAGTAATAAAATATTTTTCCCCAACAAAGGATGGAGTATCGAAAGGTTAATATATGTCGGTGTATATGAGTTCAAGAAGTTGTATACTTCTTGTGGCCCCTTTCTTAGTGTGTTTGATTTGCTTTCCTTTAATGTAATCAACACACACACAGATATCAGTAAAATCTAAATTTGAAAGGATTTCATTTTTTACTAATCTCTCCATTCTTTCCTTGGATATGTGACCCAAGCTTTTATGCCACAAGTAAGCAAAACTTTCATCGACTAGACTTTGCTTTGTTCCAATACTTCGATGCATAGTTAACAAAGTTTTAGCAAAAAGATTATCAAGCTTTAACTTATATAAACCATCATAAAGGATTCTAGAACCAATAAAACCATTATTTTTATATAAACCAAAAGATCTAAATCCAAACTTACAATAAAATCTTGCTACATCAAGTTTTGATAATGAAACTAAATTGCGAGAAAAAGTAGATACATAAAAAGTTTGATAAAAATCAAGATAATTTCTAGGATCTAAAATTAAGAGAAAAGTGCCAATTCCTTCTACTAGAGTTTTATCTCGATTCCCCATGTAAATAAAACTTTCAATTGCTTTTATGGGTTGCAACATAAGGAATCCTGTATCGCATTAGAATTGTGAGTAGTTAAACCTGAATCAATTCACCAAGTATTATAAGGAATTTCATTTAAATTTGATTCGAAACAAACTAAATCACAATGTTTACCTTTCTTTTCGAACTAAGCCTTTTGTTTCTAGCAATCTTTCTTTAAGTACCCAAATTTATCGCAAAAATAGAACTTAATATTGTGTTCCTTCTTGTGGATTCGAGAAGCCTGAGTTGTCTTGTTTAAATTATACAACTTTTTCTCGAATCCTTTCTTTTTGTTCTTTTCAGCCTTCTTTTTAGTGCTCTTTTTAGCCTCTTAATTCACAAGATGAATGGAATGAGGTTTCTGATTCTTGAATCTCGTCTCCTCTTCAATAAGCATACTAGTCAATTCATTAATATTCTATTTATCTTTAATTGTCTTATAGCTCAGCTAGAATGGACTATATTGTTTAGGAAGAAGCAAGTTGAGAATGAACTGTACCAGAAAGAATCATCTATAGACATCCCTAAAAACTTTAATTTTGTTGCTATATTTGTCAATTCAAGGATAGGTTCATGCATAGTACAAGAACCATCAAATTTCAAGTTGGTCAATTTAGCCATTAATATACTAGCAAGATACTTAGAAGTAGTTTGAGAGCGCTCTTTCACAAGTTTCATAAATTTCTTAGCATTTTCAGTCTTGAGAAGAGTACTCTAATGTTCTTTGCTACTATCATCTGCACGAAAATTAAGCTTAATCTGTTTAACCTTTCTCAAATTTTATGGAAGGCTTTCTCCTCCTTACTACTAGCATTAATAATAATAGTGGGTTCCTTATCTTGAAGTGCTAAATCAAGATTCAAGACACCTAAGTGAAATTGGACTTGTTTGCACCAATTGACGAAATTTAATCCATTAAATAAGGGAACAGATAAAGCATACGAATGTAAAAAAAGAGGAGTAGATATCGCAAATATGCAAGAAACATTTATAAACATTACAACACAAATATAGAGTTAAAATTTATACTAGAGTACTATGCATATGAGATCATCTCTTTGCTTCACCAAACTATCTACACTAATTTAGACATTACTTTATTATTTTTCGTGGAGCCAGAGAAGAACTCTAGTAGCATCTCTTTCCTAAAAGGGAGATTACTGAGCAAAAGGCTCAGTAGGGAAACAAAAGAAACAAAGAAAGGAGGTGGGGGGTGGGCCACTCCAAATGAAGGGGAGGCACCCCCTTTTATAGTGAATTAATTCACTATTTACATTTTAATAATAATATTTTTATATTATTTTATTTTATTTATCATTGAATTATTTATTTGTTTTTTTCATTGCAATTTGGGTGAGGTGCACCATTTTTCAACGATTTTTTTCTCTTTCTTTTGTGCGACATTCATTCATCAGCGTGTAAATTTGGGTTGTAGATTCATGGCAACGCGGAGATAGGACGTGCTTGTCAAATGCAATTTAGAGTGTCAATTTTGTGATCCAATGGACAAAAAGCACAAACATGAATGGGCCCACGTGGGCTAGATGAGACCGAAGCTAATGACCATCGGATCAGTCTTAATAGGCAAATCCAATGGCTAGGAGAACATGCGTAAGTAATACCAATAGCATAGAATTAAACAGGCCCCTCCCTCAGATGTGGCTAGAGACTCTATTGGCGCGTGTGTTGCACGCGCCAATCAGATCATGACACGTGGCTTCCAATAGGTAATTTTGAATATTCTTTGACTTTTTAATGCATTTATTGTCTGATTTTGCCCGTTTTGGTGCCATTTTGCTCCCTTTTTCCACCAGATTTAAAATCTAAAGGTAAAAAATTGCAACAAAATTAATTATTTTACCAAAATAATATTTTCAATAATATTAAAAATATTTATTTTATATTAAAACACATAAAAATTATTACAAACTTTTAAAATTCCAGTCTCTTTCAGTTTGGCACAGATATAATTTTTAAGACTTGAAAATATTTTTAGAAGTTACTAAAAATATAATAGAACATGTTTACAAACTTAAAACACATTATCAAACTCATTAAGACTCAAAATAAAATTGCCACTTATTATTTTTATAGTTTTGATTATTTACAAACTAAACACATATTTAAAATTCTAAAATGACTCTAAAATTACAAAAAATAGTATTAAACATAAAAACATATTAAAAACACATTTTTAAGCACATTTTCGCATTAAGACACTAAAATAATATTTATCACTAAATTTCTATAATTAAGGAGTTTAATGAGAAATATTAATACAAAATGATTAGTTTTAACTTTAAGAAATGTGCATTTTTTAAGTCTCATCACACCTCCTAACTAGCTTATTGCTAGTCTGAAGCAATTAAAGCGATAAAACTTAAAAATAGACCAAAGATTTTGATTTTCAAAAGCTGGTGATCCTTGTTATTTTTTCCTCGGGCTTATCTCAATTTGATGCCTCAAAGTAAAAATATAAATATTAATTAAGTTATGGTTCATTTCTAGAGTATGTCTAATATTTAAGATGAATTTTTCCCGTGAGTATGTGATTTTTTATTGCTAATCAACGCATACCAACCAGCTAAATTTGCATTAATATAAGCTAATTTGTTTGAATATATTCTTATAAGTTTGTTTTTCATCCCTCTCTATACTAATGTAGTATAACACTTTGTTAAAGATCATTAGGACTTTATTCAGCTTGTAATGTAAGGCTTGGGTAAAAGTTACGATGAAAGGTAAATTGGAGTCTTAGTTCACCCTTAAAACTCTTACAATGATTCTTGAACCCTAAAAATGTACAATCTAATTCCTAAGTTACAATCTCGAATTTGAAATGAAATTTTGTTGTCATCTACTTTTTTTATTCAACTTTTTTTTTCAATTTTTTCTTTTTTTAATTTTTAACTTTTTTTTCAATTTTTTTGCTTTTGTACTTTTTTTTACAAAAATACAAAATAACTAAAAATTACAACAAAAAAAAAAAAAAACTAAAGATAGACATAATAGATATTCTTAACCCATCCCCACCTCCCATAACATTGGCTTAAACCTAATTACACTTGAAAAAGCAAATGCCTTATAAGTGAAAGGTAAAAAAAGGATTATGAATTTATTAAAAAGGCTAGGCTAAATATGTGTGTGAAAAAGAAAAAATGGAAATATTAAGCTGAACAGGGTGACAAGGGATATATAATGTAAACAAGTGAGCTTAAAAAAGGCTCAAACGATCCAAAAATATCCTAAATTATATCTTTAACTTAGTGTTATCTAGGATTTTGCCTCAAGAGGGATTTAAACAAGTTATAAGATTTTATAAAAATAAACCAAATTATATTAACATAAATAGTCCCTAAATTTGTATAACAAATAATAGTTCAAGATTAAGTTCTCAGACTTCGGGAAAAATCATAACTTAAATATAAGATAGACTAAAGAAACTAACATAAACTTAAACAATATTTAAATTTTGCCATAAGTCATGAAAATGATATAACCTGTGATATTATTATCGAACAGGAGGCAAATCATCAAAAAACAAAAATATTTTTTAGATTTTTGAAAATTTTTTTATTTTTTTTAGATTTTTGAAGTTTTCTAATTTTTATAGATTATTTTTAATTTTTAATTTTTTAAAGTTTTTCAAAAATTTTCTACAAGACACACAAAATTAAAACAAAAATAGAAAAAAATTTGACACAGTTTTTGCATAGCACTCTTCCCTAACATAAATTATACATTGTCCTCAATGTATAAAGAGATAGTAAAAGCAGCAAAGATATTACTTGAATCAACACAGCTGCAAAGATAATCTGTGGCAAACAAATCAAAGTAAGCACACAATATTATATTACAAACTAGGTCTTTTAAAGTCATATTCCTAAGACTTTATTATCTTTGTTTTGAAAGTTAAAATCCTCAAATTCTCCCAAATGCATTTCAAGAGGCAGCAAATACAAAGTACTTGCTAATCATAATTGATTATGTCCTCGTTTATTTTAGCCATTTTAAATAAATTATTTTTAATTTGTAATATTAACTTTCTAATTTTTTAATTTTTTAATTTGTATTATTTTTTTTTTTTTTTGCATGAAAATTCATAAAACTATGCAAAAAACAAAATAAAGAACAAATATAACTATGTATAAAATAGAGTGAAAGAAGCTACTTAGGGAGCTACAAGAGTGACTTCTTTAGGCTTAGTTATCCATTCTATGTAGCTTTTCAGTCTTTGACCATTCACTTTGAGTATACTTCTGTCTCATGGATCTTCGATTTCAAGAACACTATTTGGGAAAAACTATTTCACAATATATAGACCAGTCCATCTGATTTCAACTTACCAGGATGAAGGTAAAGATGGGATTCATAAAGATGAACCCATTGCTTGGCTCAAAGTTCTTCTTGAGGATCTGCTTGTCATGAAATGCTTTCATTTTTGCTTTGTAAATATGTGAAAAGTCATAAGCATCATTCCTTAATTCTTTAAGTTTAGAGAATTGGAGTTTCCATTCAATACATGCAGCACTAAGATCAAAGTTGAGAGCCTTAGTAGCCCAATAAGCTTTATGTTCAAGTTCTACAAGTAAATGATAAGCTTTTCCAAAGATGAGTCTATAGGAAGACATTCCTAAAGGAGCTTTGTAAGCTATACGGTATGCCCAGAATGCATCATCTGGAAGACATGAAGACCACTCTTTTCGATCTGGATTCACCGTTTTTTCCAATATTTATTTGATTTCCCTATTTGCTAACTCAGCTTGTCCATTTGTTCGTGAATGATAAGCATTCAAAACTTTATGAATTACATCGTACTTTTGCATTAGAGTTTCAAAAGGACGGTTGCAAAAATGTGTGCCTTGATCATTGATTATAGCACGTGGCATACCATACCTAGTTAACACGTTTTCTTTTAATAACTTTATAACAATTGTGTTATCATTGGCATGGTAAGCTACGGCTTCAACACATTGGAAACATACTCCACAGCAAGAAGGAGGTATAGATACCCAAAAAAAGGTAGAAAAGGTCACATAAAGTCTATTTCCCAGCAATCAAATATTTCTATTGCAATAATTGAGTTTAGAGGCATCATATGGTTACAGGACAGAGTACCTAACTTTTGACAATTTTTACAAAAACAAAAATAGTGATAAGTGTCTTTGAACAAAGTGGGCGAATAAAGACCACATTGAAGAATCTTTGTAGCGGTCTTCTTTGTAGAAAAATGACCAGCACATACATCAGTATGACAAAATTTTAAGACACTGAACACTTCATTTTCAGGAACCCAATGTCTCATGATTTGATCGTGGTAGTATTTGAAAAGGTAGGGGTCATCCTAATAAAAGTTACACACTTCAACCAAAAACTTTCTTTTGTCTTGCAAACTCTAAGCAGATGGAATTTCTCCAATTGCAAAGTAATTGACAATGTGTGCATACCAAGTTAACTTGGTGACAGAGAATAGATGTTCATCAGGAAATTCATTATGAATTGGTGGGCCATCGATGGAATCATTGAATTCCAAACAAGATAAATGGTCAGCTACCACATTCTCAACTCTTTTCTTATCCTTAATAGTCAAATCAAACTCTTGCAGAAGAAGGATCCAGCTGATAAGTTAGGCCCCAGCATCTTTTTCAGAAAAGAGATACTTAAGAGCTGAATGATCAATGAAAATAGTGATGGCTGTACCGATTAGGTATGAACGAAACTTATCAAGAGAAAATACTATGGCAAGTAATTCCTTTTTAGTGGTCAAGTAATTCATTTGAGTAGTGTTCAAAGTTCTAGTTGCATAGTGTACTACAAAGGGTTTTCCTTCCCTTTGTTGACCTAAAATGGCTCCTATAGCATAATTGCTTGCATCATACATGATTTCAAATTGTAAATTCCAATCAGAGATTGCAATATAGGTGTAGAGGTCAGCTTAGATATTAGTGTTTGGAAAGATTCTTCATATTCTTTTGTCCCTTCAAGCATTGCATCTTTCAATAAGAGATTATACAATAGTCTTGATATGGCTGAAAAATTCTAAATAAACCTCTAATAGAATCCAGCATATCCAAGAAAAGATTGAACATCTCTAATAGTCTTTGAAGTGGCCATGTTCAAAACTAGTTCAATCTTAGAAGGATCAACTTCAATTCCTCTTTTAGAGACAATGTGTCCTAGAACTATGCCAGATGGAACCATAAAATGACATTTTTCCCAATTTAATATGGGGCCTTTTTCTTCACATCTTTTCAAAATAGTTTCCAAGTTAAGTAGACAAGTATCAAACTAATCACCAAAGACAGTCAAATCATCCACGAAAACTTCCATAATTTTCTCAGCCATGTCGTTGAAAATACTCATCATGCATTTTTGAAATGTAGCTGGAGCATTACAAAGTCCAAATGACATACATCGAAAAGCAACAATACCAAAAGGACATACAAATGTGGTCTTTTCTTGATCTTCTAATGCTATCTATATCTAATAATATCCTAAACATCCATCGAGAAAGTAATAGAAAGGATGACTAACCATACATTCTTAGATTTGATCAATGAATGGGGGTGAAAAATGGTCTGTACGAGTGGTGTTCAACTTCTGATAATCAATGCACATTTGCCATCTAGCGACAACTCTTGTAAGGACAAGATTTCCTTTTTTATTCTTTATCACAGTTACACCAGACTTCTTCGGTGCAACTTGAGTTGGACTGACCTATTTACTATCTGCAACAGGGTAAATCATACCCATATTTAACAGTTTAAAAACTTCATTCGTCATAACTTCTTTCATTATTGGGTTCAGTCTTCTTTGAGGATCTCTTCTTGGATTAGCACCTTCTTCCAATTGAATATGATGAGAGTAAATCAAGGAACTAATACCCTTTATATCAACTATTGTCCAACCTAATGCAGTTTTATAATTAGTAACATATTGATTAACCATCACTCTTGTGAGTCATTGAGTTTGGATGAAATGATGCCAGGAAAAGAATCATCAGTTCCTAGGAATGCATATTTTAGTCCTTTGGAAAGTTGGGCTAACTTATCTTTTGGGATTTCTTTAGTGGATGGGTTTGGCTTTTCTCCTTCTGGAAACAACTTTTCAAAATTTGGTTGCCAAAACTTTGTTCCTTTGTCTAATAACTGTTTGAAAATATAAAAAATCGATAGGGACTTTCATGATCATAACTTTGGAAGATTTCTTCAAGCACATCGGTTCGCTTTAGAAATTCTTCTTGAGCAGCTTCATCAATGATTATAGTGTAAAAACACTCATCATTGTTTTGAAATTGCTTCCTAAAATGGAAAACATTCACTTCAAGTGTCATATTTTCAAAAGAGATTTTCATACGACCATTTTGACAGTTAATGAGGGTATTAGCCGTGGCTAGGAAAGGTGTTTTGAGGATGATAGGAGTTTTTGATTCCATGTTCACCTCAGTTTGAGTGTCAAAGATGTTAAAACCCACAGGATAATAGAATTTGTCAACTTGCACCAAAACATTTTCTACTATCCCTCATGGTTTCTTGATCGATTGGTCTGCAAATTACAAGACAACAAAAGTTGGCTTCATCTCTTCAAGTCCTAGTTGTGAATAAATCTAATAAGGCATGAGATTGACTCTTGCTCCTAAGTCTAACAAAGCTTGAGTGCTTTCAAGGGCTATGTAGTAGGTAATTATGGGACATCCAGGATCTTTGTACTTGATTGTGTTCTTTGCTCAAGAACCACACTTAATTACTCATTCAAAAATGCTGTTGTTGTGACATTATGCTTCCTTTTTACAATGCACAAGTCTTTCATCACTTTGGCATAAGTCAACACTTGTTTGATTATTTGTAACAAAGGAATGTTAATCCAAACTTTCTCTAAGTTGTCCAAAATTTGTTCATAATTTTCTGGTACTTTCTTAGTGGAATGGAAAACTTGAGGGAAAGGAGCTTTTATTAGAAGCTTATTCACTTCTTTTTCTTTTCTTTATGGAACGACTTTTTCACCACTCGTGTTCATAGTGTTTGATGACTTTTCCAATGATTTATTGCTGTGAGTGTCAACATGACTAATCTCTTTATCATTTTTCTCTTCAGTGTTAGAGGTTTATATCATGCTTTTTCCTTATGAAATTTCCTAAGTTTGAGATGAACATTTTTCAGTCAATTTCAAGATTTCTTTTGTCATTTGTGTGATAGCAGCTTAAACTTTTTTATTTGACTTGCTTTGCGTCTTAATGAATGCTTGCAATGTTTCTTCAATAGATTTACTTAATGGGTGTGAATCATGCTAAGGAGCATTGTATTCTCTTGGATGCATTTCTTTAATTTCACATTGATTTCTAAATGATTGCACTTGATTTGAATTCCTCTTGTCGAAATTCAAATTGTTTCTTCCATCAGGGTTGAGAGTTTTGGAATAAGGAGTACAAGGCTTATGATTTGTCCCAAGGCATTACATTGTTTCTCATATTCTCCTATCATTTCTTGATAAAGATGACAGTCTAGTGGTTATTGTTCAACTCTTTCATTCACAAAATTTGTTCCTTGCATTTCAGCTCTTGTGACTACATGACTTCCTTTCTCATTCTTTGCTTTACGGATTTCTAATTCTTTTGTGAGATTTTCAACTTGAGCCCTAAGGTTATAGTTATACTTTTCCTTCAGTTGATGAATTTCAATTGATCAAGACTTTTTAGTACTATAAGAAATATGTAATTCAGCCCACAAATGAACTTTCTTAGCAAATTCATCAAGAAATTCCTTGGCTTCTTTAGGATCCTTGTGTAAAAATTTTCCATTGCATATTACTTTTAAATATTGACAATCATGACTTATGAGTCCTTCATAGAAGAAGCTAACAAGACAGCAATTATCGTAACCATGGTAAGGACATTGAGTCAAATCTTTCAACCTTTCCTAAGCTTCATAAAATTGTTCATGATCATTCTAGGAGAAAGTTGGAATTTGTTTCTTGAGATTGTTGGTCTTTTAATATGGGTAATATTTATGGAAGAAAGCAGATGTCATGTCATCCCATGATTCGATGGATTGAGGTCTTAAAGAATTGAGCCAGCTTTTGGCTTTATCTTTTAGAGAGAAAGGAAAGAATTTAACGGAATCAACAATTCAGGGTAGTTATGGAAAGTGGCAATAACTTCTTCAAATTCACGATTACGAACACAAAGATTTTTGCTTTTTAATCCAAAAAATATTGGCAAAAGTTGAATCATGCCTAGCTTCAAGTCTTGTTGTGAAAGATTCGAAGGAAACACAATATATGAGGGGATCAAAGCACAAGTTGGATGCATGAAATCCTTCATTAACATTCTTTGAGGATTTTCACCAACATTTGCCATCGCAAACAAATTTGAAAGAGTGGTTGACGAAGATGAAGAATGCAGAAAGGAGTTTGGTGATTATTCACTAGGGTTTTCTAAGCCTAGAGTCTTAACAAATTGACCAAGTTTGTCTCTATGTCAAAGCATTCACTAGTACAAAATGTGGATTCCACGACGATTTATAACCATCGTGGAAAAATTTCACGACGGTCAAAAAACCGTCGTGGAATATGATCGACTTTTCATGACGGTTTTTTACCATCGTGGAATAGATTAATTTGGCACGCGTGGATAGGTGAACTATAATTTTTCACGATGGTTTTTGTGCAAAACCGTCGTGGTAGCTATGGCTACCATGACGGTTTTTGTCAAAAACCGTCGTAAGGCTACCACGACGATTTTTGTCAAAAACCGCTGTGGTAGCTAAGGCTACCACGATGGTTTTCGACGAAAACCCTACTACCACGACGGTTTTGCACAAAAACCGTCGTGGAAATTTGGTATTTTTCAAAAAAATAAATCTCCTGCAATTTCAATTTCCTACGAGATGGCCAGTCCCGTATGTTATCCATTACATCAAGGCCCTAATTACATACAATAATTGTTCTATAATCAAATATTAATTTGTATTTACAATATCTGTTTACACTTGAGCTATTTTGAGCACTTTGTTAATCTAGTATGACGTGTACCTATCTAAAAACCACAAACCTATTTACAAATTGTACCCATTCTAATCTAACTTCATGTATATCTGTATGTATATAAACTTCTTTTTTTCCTAAGGCTTGTATACCACTTGTAATTATATCCCGCATGAAACGTAGAATAAAAAAACCACATTCTATGTTTCCTGGTTGTCTTGGGCACT
>CAMOHE010055021.1:28398-66964 GCA_946598075.1 Artocarpus hirsutus | reverse complement strand
TATCCTATAGAATCTCGGGTGGAAAATAAAAGATTCGCGTGATTTTTATTTCGGCAGTTCAGCATGCTGAACTTAAAGTTTGGCCTACCGATCAGGCAAGTTCGGCCTGCCTATGAAAAAGTTCGGCCTGCCTATACGCGAATTAAAAATCGTGCGTTTTCATGCGTTTTTACGCGTATCTTATCCGATATAGACCCGAATTTGGTTTTGTTTCAAATTTTTAAGACCTTATTTGATAAGGAATGACCCTACACCCAACCTCTATAAATAGGGAGTGAGTCTAATGAGTTATTTAGATCAATAGAGAGATTAAGAGTGATACTCTACTAGTGAGAATCTGAAACTCCCTGAGAGCTCTTGTTCACAAATCACGAACACTAGCTTTGGGTTCTCTCAATTGATTGGAAGGAGAGTCACCTTGAGGAAGAGCTATACGTGTGAGCCCACACTCAGTCACCTTGAGGAAGAGCTGTACGTGTGAGCCCACACTCACTCCGATCGTGGATAGAGAATAGCAAAGAAGACCAGTTGGTTGAGGTTCTTTTGGAACGTTACTTCTCTACACAGACTTCGGGAGTTTTTCGGCTTATACAAGGTCAGTAAGATCAGGTTAATTTATACATATAGCATGTCAAACTTGTGTTTTGGAAAATACTCTGATTTAAAATTTTAAAATTCCACTGCGTACTATTTTTCTAACATTTTCTAGTCGAGTCTAGTGTGTAGTTTCTTCGAATACTTAAAGGTAAGTTAAATGCTCAACTTTCTTCTAGCAGAAAGTTTATTGGTGATTGTTAACTCATTGGGTATATAGGGTCTATTAAGCATATGGAAATCATACCATCGCTTCTTTTTCCTTGTAGTAATTATAGAGTCTAAAATATGCCATTGTAGCATACTATAAGTGGTTCAATAACCTTGTACTTATTCTAGTATCTATTTTGGCAACCTTTGATATGGTTAGATGACCATTCTAGAACTAAATCTCGTACTACTAAATGGGGTGTACTCTTGTAGAAAGAGCAAACCTACACTATTTCCTTTAGTTTATAAGGGGTTTCTAGAGGCTTATCTAAGTTATATCTACTTAAGATCATAGTTCTAATCCTTCAAGTAATTATTTCCTTAGAGATCATATGTTGTTCTAGCTCTAACTGATTTTCTATGCTTGACAGCATAATTTTACTTGGGCTATCTTTCTATTTTTCATCATTTATATGGTATTATCTTTATAAGATTCCCTAATCGATCCTATTTCTATTGTCAAAATGTGTTAGCATGTCCTTAAGTTTCTACATGGTAAACATTATATTTATGGTGGACTACATATCTTTCCTTCTCTAGATCACTAGAGCGTCCTATGTCATTCTAGGACTCTTTTGCTTCTTCTAGTAATGGTCATGTTTTCAGGTTTCATAAGTCTTCTAACATAGTTTGATACTTTTATTCCTTTTCATTACTGAGTCTGAACCAGGCACAGAGCTATGGTCTCATTCAACGAGATATAATTCATATGTCTTTATTCCCTTTATATCATTTGAATCTTATTTTAATCGTCTTTAGACTTCCTCATTATATAGCTAATGAATTTTGTTACTATTATCCTATCTTGGCACTATCATTAGCATTTCAAAATAGAGACTTCTACTGATGTTCTTAGTTCAAGGATTTTGATTATATGGCATCATGATTCTTCGATGATCAAGTTTAAGGGGTCATAATTCTATTGTCTACCTCTCGAGTGTTATTAGTCTAACTATTGATGTTCAACCTTGAACTTAACTAGGTCTCTTTCCTAGGTAGCAATGAGTATACTAGGGATTATATATATATTATTGGTCCGACAAGCACCATTTGTGTTGCATTTTTCTTTATTTGTATGGATGAACAGGTGGTGAAGAATAACTAAGAGATACACTCACATGGTTAGGTCAATGGATTGATAATTCCTAAATCTCGTCTGGAGAAAATCTATTCATTTCTCCTGTCATGTTTATTCATCTCTTAGACAAACAATATGGGCTTGATACTTATTCTTAAACCCATACCTAAATCTTGTGCTCTAATACGTCACAATGATTTTAAATTGTTAACCATAACACTTTTACCTCAACATGGTTTCTAATATTTGGTTGCCACATGTTCTAACTCATCAAATGATGAACCTTATTGATCTTATGTAGGATAGAAGGACTTTCGATAAGTCATACCTACTTCATATATAACTCCTATTGTCATGACATGCTTGTTAACTTCAAGAATGTTACCTGATTAATAGACACAATACATGATGCTACCTGATTAATAGACACAATACGTGCTATCCTCCTTGTATCTTATTTCTTATTACACTAAAGTACCCTTCATTGGCATCTAGAGGGGTGTATAAATGGGCCTTAAACTGCTGCTACATCCTAAGCCTTGACATCTTGCTTTTATACTTACCAATCATATTGATTAGACATCCTTGATTCTCTTATCCTTATTGCCTACAATCTTATAGGAAAGGTTGCATAGATGCTTGATAAAAAGGCCACTCCTTCTTGCCTATTTTGTCGTAAACTTTCATGGCCTTACCTTGGAGGTCTTTTAGTATAAATCCTAGAAAAATCCACTCTTAGGCTGACATCATAGTCGGGTTGGTCTTAAGTGTCAAAGAACACTTATGATTTTCTTAACTAAAATGACTTACAACTTCATGTCTAACCTTATCTTAAAAAGTTTGAGTAGTACTTTTATTAGTTCACTATTCTATGAACTATAAAAGGTTTCTCCTTAAACGCCACGTCTTAGGTGGACGTAGGAATTTTATCATCCATACATAATAGATTACAATATGAGGGTTTGGTGTTTCACTCTAATTTGACTTTACTTACTTTATATCTCTTGTCTATATGTAGGCTGCATAGATAAAAGAAGACCACACTTATTTGAGGTGGTTTCTTTAGCTTAATAATTCCGATGAGCTAAATCTATTACTCCATTTATAAGTTCCCTATTTAAATCCTTAAGTACATCTTGTTGATCTACTTATCTATAAGCTATGATTTCTACCTATTGACTACTCGTATAGTGGACTTGTCTTCTCCAGGGAATTTCTAGTGTTTTCCTTCACTCTGACTATTCTATCTAAGCTACGTATTCCTATCAGAATGATTCAGATATTAAACTAATCTAAAACTATTTCCCTCTTAATTCTTGAATGAAAAAAAATGAAGATATATTGTCATTCTTTTGTATGTCATCCTTAAGACATTACTTTCATCTTGTTGGTTATTGAAAGTAGTCTTCTACTTTTACAAATCTTACTCGTGTGATTCTATTCTTTATAGGTTGGTAATTAACTAATATACAAAACTTATTCTCTTTATGATTGTAGGCTTGGGAGGGGATATGTTGCTTTGAAAGTATTATTTTAGGTTTGATTTGGTCAGATAGTAATTTAAAAGTAACCATCCATGGACAATCTATCACATCTGGGAAGTTCTTCTCTTACACTTGAGACTTTACCTGCATCAAGATTCCCTATAAGAGTCCATGTACTTATGCTTATCAAGATTCTATATCTATATTTATATATTAGAGGATATCTCTTTCCATCACCATAACCTAAAGGGTCTAGCTATCATCAAGTTGCTCATAGGTTCTAACATTATACTAGGAAGATGTTATATATTTATAATACCATTAACACGCATTAATCATAACATTCATGTGTTAACATTAAAGAATTGCTAAATGCACACCTTTTTTTTTAATCAACAATCAATATATACCATAATCTGTTGTTAATTTCGAGACTTAACATGTCTTTAACAAGTCACAAAACATAAAACTTGGAAGCTACTACTTGTTCATACATACATAATATTTCTTATACTAAACATAGACCTACTTAGTTGTTTGACGTGGTATATTCTTAACCACGTAGTGATATGTTGACTATCTACTTTTCTACATCGTCTCTAAGTTGGATACTAATGCCCTTAATAATGACGCTGGCTAGGAAACCTTTTCTGGCCAAGTACTCGAACGAGTTCTAGGGATAGCATTATGACGTTAGCATTTTTGAAGGTAGCCCTCCGAGGAAGATCTTGCTCCTTCGTTCCTCACCTACACTAAAAGGAAGTTTCGGTAGAAATTCTTTTTTGAATCACCAAATATAGCCCCATATGTCCTTATAAGGATTCATTCTCCACGAGTCAAGCATCTTGAAGTGTCGGTCAACGCAATCACACATTTCCAGGTATTGTTATGCCTATTTAGGGAGTTGACATCTAGTATAGCTTCTTGTAATTTGGTGTGTAAGGCTTGGCATTTGGCCATGGAGAGATGTCCTACATTGTGTGCAAAAGATATTACCTATTGGCTATTATAATTTAATTGGCATAAACTAAATTTAGCTTGCTTGGAATGTGGCATAGTAGACACGTGACGACTTGGAGTAAGATGGCAGGATACTGGCTTTGATACTAACTATAATGACTCTATTTACATGGTTGTTACTAAACTACATAACTTTAACACTTAAAACAAATTTCAACATAAGGTGCTTAGATTTTCAGAAATTTTTTTTAGAACATAAACATAATTTTTTTTTTTATTTTATGTGTATGCAGCATGACATGTTACTACATAGCATCACCATTTCATAAATCACAATTCATAAATCGTAATCATGCTTAATTTAAAGTGACTAAGCAATACAATTTATCATTGCATACAACACATATTGATCATGATATAATCATAACATAGCATGACATGGTAAGACATAAACATAATAATTCATAATCATATCACAATATAACAACACATTATAACATAACACAATGAGACAAATTACTAATCATGCATTTCATAATTTTTCTTATGAAAACACATAAAACAATTTATTTGAAAATTATTCATACTATAGATGAGATTTCTACTTACCTATTTTCTTATAGTAGGTTTCTTTATTATCCTTGAATTCCTTATCTTCTATGGGAATCAATTCTATATAAAACACCCATCGAGAGTGTGTGAGAAAAATATATTTTATGCTATTTTAATTTTTTAGCATAATCATACAAATTTGATCATTCCTTTAGATCATAATTCTTTTTACCAAAGGATTATAAGAATCAATATTTCTATTAAAAGGATTAATTATTTTATTAAATTCATATAATATTTAAATTTTTCCTTAATTGCCATTGGTTCTTATCAAACTTGATAATTAATTAATTTAAAGTAATTAATTAATTATCTATCATCAGTAAATTTATATGATCTCAATCAAAATAAATTAGACATTTTCTAAATTTATGATTCATGAACTTAGTTCTAATTAATGATATTTTTAATTCATTTATTGGGCTCATAATTGGTTCTAAGCCCATAAAGCCTAAAAATGATCCTATTATGTCCTATACACTGTATCATTGAAAACTATGATCCAAGAGGATTTTTAGACTAAAACGGGCATTGGACGTGGCCTAGCATTGTGGTACTAGGACTCTCGCATTTTGGGTTTTTATGATAGTTGTTTTAATGTTGAATTGAAACTATTAAGGTCTATCCTTAGAAATTTTATCTGTTTAACTTAAAGATTTGAATAAAAATCGCTCTATAAATTAATGCTTGAATTAGTAACCCACTAAATCTTGGGCTTAAATTATGTATCTAGAGCATTGTAATTTCTTGGTTTGTTGAAAAATAGGATTTTATAGTCATGCAATCTTTGTTTATAAAAATTGGTACCGGAAAGTACTTTTTCGGTTAGTTTTAGAAAGTTATCATGAAATAATATGTTAACGGCACTTTTTCTTTTAAAGTTTTTCCTTCATAAAAATTACTTGTTTTAAATATGTGACTTAATGATTTTCATGTTCATTTTGAAATCCTGATTACCTCTTTGGCATAATTATCTCCTAGTTAAGCTTTACAAATTTTACCGATTAAAAAGTTTTGACTGTTGTATTAAATCCCATTTAAAGTTCATTTTAAAAGTAGATTTTTACAAAACTTTCTTCACAAAAGTTCTTCATTTTGCTGCAAACTAAAACTTTCATGTTTGGTGAAAATTACAACTCAGTCTTGAAACAACCTGAAACTTCAAAGCTGTTTTCTGCTCAAAAATATAGTTTTTGGACAGTTTTGGAAAATTGTCTATAAGTGTATATTAGAGGTAGATTTTTGAGAAAGTTTCTTCTTGAAAGTTGTTCATCTTGTTGAAATTTTTGTGTTTAGTAGAACATGCATGAAATTTAGACACAAAATACAATTCTAGCACCATAAAACAATTCTAGCAGTTTTTTAACAAATTACTTTAGGAAGTTTTGGCACTATCTTAGTGCATTTTTTGTGGATTGTTTTAGATAGTCTAAAAAAACTACTTGGAAAGCCTGTTTAGAATCAAAACTATGTTTTTATTTATTCACGGTGTTTTGTTCAAAACATTAAAAGGTAAAAGTTTTGTGTTTGAAAAAGTTTTAAAAACCGACTATAAGGCCTCCATTTACGCGTTTAAAGTTTGTAAAAATTTTTTCCAGAAACCAAAACTTGCAAAGAAATTTATCATTGAATTTATTCAATTAGAATAGTTAATAAATTTAATTGTAAAATTTAGTATAAATTTTTGAAATATTCTTATATTAATTTTATAAATTCTTCAATCACAAAATTCATGCATGATATTTCCAAGAAAATCTTTGATTTAAATATGTAAACTACATTATTAAATTCTACGATTTTCTCACTCTTTACTAAAATGGACTAAGTTCTTAGTACTTGCAATGTTAATTTCTCGTTTTCATTGGCAATATACTCTTGAAATTAAATAAGAGCTTACTAATTTCGTTTAACTATATTAATGTGTCCACATGTACACCTTTAACACAGTACTCATACTTAAAATTCTAATTTATTTAATCTAATGTTTCTCACTGACAAGTTTTATTCATCTTTAACTTTAAGATAAAAGGTCTCCTAATATTAAATAGTTTCCTAAAAATTGTCCTTATAATGCTTAATGGTATTGTATACAACCAAATTCACTCTAGTTATAAAAGCATGGAAATTTGAGTTGAATCTCCATGTTAAGTTTTTGAGTTTTTCAAGAAAACTCTTGACTTCTATATAACATTATTAAACTAATGCTTAACTATCAGATCGATTTCTTGCTTAGAGTGTTAAAAAAATAGGTTGACTCATCTAAAATCAATCATTTTCTTTGATTTTTATGTTCGCTTATGAACATTTCTCATAATTCTTATCAAAACCTAAACTTATGAATTCTAAACTTATATTTTCATATGAACTCAATGGCGTAGTTATGGAAAATTTCTTAATTAATTATACTTATTAATTTCTAGATTTTCCTAGTCATTACACTTGCTAAAGGTTTCCAACATTTCTTTCTCTTGCTCGTCCACTTGGATTTTGCAAACTTGCTTGAAAAAGGAGGTGGAGGAACATAAAAGGGAATAGGGGGTTTAATACTTACATTAGGTGATGGAGTGTATCGTGTTTGAGGAGGATCATCCTCTTGATGTATGGCTTGTTCTTTTTTGTTCTCTTCTTTCTCACTTGACACCTTTTGTGGTGTACTTGGTTGCCCTTTCACTTGTTTCCACTTCTCAAAGTCATTGCACTTGCATTCTCCTTTGGGTTTAGCACTGTTTGGGATGGCAATTTTCCCAAACTTTGGGCATCCAACCGACCTACTGTTGTAGCCAATTGTAGCGTACTTGGTTGTCCTTCCACTTGTTTTCCACTTCTCAAGGTCATTGTACTTGCATTCACCTTTGGGTTTAGCACCGTTTGGGATGGCAAATTTCCCAAACTTTGGGCTTCCAACTGACCTACCATTGTAGCCAATTGGCTCATTTGGTGCTCCAAAGTTTGGATGCTTGCTCTTGTATCTTGTTGGAATTGCACGATGCTAGCGGCAATAGTTTTAACGAGATCCTCCAAAGATGGATTGTATTTTATGGCGTTGGTTATGGTCAAGATTGGCATGACTATTGACGCCTTGGTTGAGCGTAGCCCAATGGTGTTCGATTCATGATTGGATTAGGGGACATCAATGGTTGATTTTCTCCATAGCTAAAGTTTGGCTTATTGGGTTTGGTGCCCTATAAGCTGTGATATTGTACAAATTGTTAATAAATAAATAAAGTGATATTTATAATTATTTTGGTTACTTATATGTATTATGAATACTTTTATAAACATAAAGAAAATTCCATGATTATTTATGGGACATTAAATTTAGCATATAAGTGTTATATGATTAGGGATGAAATTTATAGATAATAATCTAAATAGTCCGTGATAATTAATTAAAGTTTAGGATCTTTAATTAAATATTACAAGTATGGTCTAATCTCATTTAGAATGAAATAGTCTTATATGGGCTATTAATATAAAAATATTAGATTAGAGGTACTTTACATAATGAGATTATATAGAACTGGATAAGATAAATTATGAATCTCTGATAATCATCCGTTACAAATAGAGTATTCAAATTTATCACTTTGATGATCATATATTTGATAGTCTTAATCTTGAGTATTTATCAGACTCTTATTTATCACATTATGTTTTTTGACTTACATGGTAAATTTTGTCTAAACATAGATCATAACTTAGCAACTTGAAAACAAAATGTAATAAATGGATGGTAATAATATTATAAAATATGGAATCCATTCCTTTCTTATTGAAGTTAGAAAAATAACTCTCTTAAGTGATAATTCAAGTTTTGGAAAGTAGAGTGCTCGTTCATAATAAGTTATGAATAAACTATTCATTAGAGAATTATTGGAACTCAAGAATAAAGATGTAACAAGAGAGGCACATAGAAATTGAACCTAGCTCTTATTATGAACTATTTAGGAGGACTGACTTATATGTAATAATTATATCAATAGACTATTCGCTAATTTTCTTTGAGTAATTTTCACTGTAATCTCAAGAGTTCAGTTATAAGTTTTTAGTGGAGTAACACTAAAACTCATAAATTTGGTACATTAATTAAAGAGTTTAATTAATTATCAAATTTATTAGAGCTTGGGTGATAGGTTCATATGTCCGTAATGCCACCTCTATAATATTGTATTGGATTTAATGTATAAAATGAATTATACATATTTAATTTAGAATCATTAAATTCAAATTAACTTGAGTTATTAATGTGACACACAAAAATGTTTTCTGTGACACATAATGTAATGTGATAAATGTTGTCACATTTAACTAAGCATTAGTTAATTAATTAATTGATTATATTTGATTAATGAGATTCATTAAATATGTTTTAAATTAATTAATTGATAAAATTTGAATAATAAGATTATTTAAATAGCATTGCTCAATATCAAAATTTCAAAGTTGAATAACCAAAACCCAAGAAGCAAAAGGTTTCTTCTGATGATGAAACATACCTATGGCACCTTAGATTAGGTCATGTTAACCTTGATAGAATTAACAGACTAGTAAAGGATGGTCCTTTAAGAGAACTAAAAGTTAGTTCTTTACTAGTTTGTGAATCTTGTCTTAAAGGTAACATGACTAAAAATCCCTTCTTTGCAAAAGGCAAAAGGGCCAAGGAGCCAACTGAGCTAATGCATTCGAACACTTGTGGTCCATTGCATGTACAAGCATGTGATGGTTACAAATATTTCATCACATTTATTGATGATCATTCAAGGTATAGATACATATACGTACTGTGAGGGAAATCTAAAACTTTTGGAAAGTTCAAAGAATTTGAAGTAGAAGCTGAAAAGCAATTAGAAAATTCAATGAAGGCTCTTCAATCTGATCGAAGAGGGTAATACCTTGATACAAAGTTTAAGGACTATTTGATAAAACATGATATGCTATCACAACTCACCATACTTGGAACACAACAACAAAATAGTGTTGTAGAGAGAAGAACTCAGACATTGCTTGATATGGTGAAATCCATGCTCAGCTATTCATCATTACGCACTTTATTTTGAGAATATGTGCTACAAACTATAGCATATCTTCCAAACATGGTTCTATTTGAGTCTATTCCAAAAACACCCTTAAAGTTATGGAATGGTCGCAAACCTAGTATGCAACATATCCATATATGGGGGTGTCTAGCGCATGTGATGAAAGGAAAGATCGAGAATCCAAACCAATGTTCTAAATTATGCTTTTTTTAGTATGCCCAAAGGGAACAAGGGGAAGTTTGTTTTATAGTCCACAAGAAAAGAAGGTCTTTGTGTCGACAAATGCTACTTTTCTTGGGAATGATTATTAGACAAACTATAAACCTCGTAGCAAAGTTGTACTTAAAGAGTTTCTTTTTGATCAAATCAAACAGCAATCAATAACCATTGTCAAAGGACAAGATGAGGAGACCACATCTCCAGATCAGGATGTCCTGTCACCTCAACATAGTGGGAGGGTTATGAGATCATCTGCTTGCTATAGGGAAATTGGAGAAGTACATGTTGCCATCTCTGATAATGGTGAGGATGATCCATTTATATATCGTCATGCAATGGAAGATTCTAAGAAGGAGAAATGGCTGAGGCTATGAACATTGAAATGGAGTCCATGTACTCCAATTTAGTCTTAGAACTTGTAGATCTACTTTAAAGGATAAAACCCATAGGGTGCAAATAGATCTACAAGAAGAAAAGAAGACAGGATGAAAAAGTTTAAAATTTCAAAGCTAAGCTTACAATAAAAGGTTATACCCAATAGGAGGAAGTTGATTATGAAGAAACTTTCTCGCCAATAGCTATGCTTAAATCCATTTGGATTCTTTTTTTCATTGTTGCATGTCTTGATTATGAGATATGGCAAATGGATGCTAAGATTACCTTTTTGAATGGCTATCTTAAGGAAAGCATCTATATGGTACAACCAGAAGGGTTTATGGTCAAAGGTCAGCAGCAAAAAGTTTATAAGTTGCAAAGGTCCATCTATGGGCTTAAACAAGCTTCAATATCTTAGAACCTGAGATTTGATGAGGTGATCAAGTTTTATGGTTTTGATCAAAATGTTGATGAGCCTTGTGTCTACAAGTACATCAAAGATAAGAAGGTGGTCTTCTTAGTTCTTTATGTAGATGATATCCTGCTCAGTGGGAATGATGTAGGGATATTATCTAATGTAAAGAAATGACTTGCCAACCAATACCAAATGAGAGATTTGGGAGAGGCAAGTTATGTTCTTGGAATCCAACTCATAATAGATAATAAGAACAAATTGTTTATGTTGCCTCAAGCATCATACATAGATATGGTTTTTTTTAAGGTAATTTACCTACACGTCGTGGAGTTTAACTTTCAAAAGAGCAGTGTCCTAAGACACCGCAAGAGGAAGAAAACATAAGACAGGTACCTTATGCATCTGTAGTGGGAAGTCTAATGTATGCCATGTTATGTACAAGACTTAACATTTGCTATGTAATGGGTATAGTCAGTCAGTATCAATCCAACCCAAAATTGGGTAGTGGTTAAACACATTCTCAAGTATCCCAGGAGAACGAGAAACTATATACTGGTATATTCTTGTGAGAATTTGATTCCATTGGACACATTGATTCTGATTTTCAATCAAACAAAGACAAACGTAAATCTATGTTTGGATTAATATTTACTTTTGGTGGTGAATCCATAGTTTAGAGAGGCATCAAACAATCTTTTATTGTTGATTCAACAATGGAAGTTGAATGTGTGGCTGCTTGTGAAGCAGTTAAAGAAGCTGTTTGGCTCTGTAAGTTTTTAAATGATCTAGAAGCTATTCCAAACATGGATAAACCGCTCACGCTATATTGCGAAAATAGTAGTGTGGTGGCAAATTCAAGAGAACCTGGAAGCCACAAAGGAGGAAAGCATATAGAGCAAAAATATTATTTGATCAAAGAGATAATACATCGAGGCAATGTGGAAGTGAAGATAGCTTTGAAAAACAACCTTGCCGACTCATTCACCAAGACGTTACCTACAAAGAGGTTTGAGGGACACTTGGAAGGCTTAGGTTTTAGAGACATGTCTCATCTACTTTAGGGCAACTGGAAGATTGTTGGGTTCGGTGCCCTATAAGCCGTGACATTGTATATATTATTAATAAAAAAATAAAGTAACATTTATAATTATTTTGGCTGCTTATGTGTATTATGAATACTTTTATAAATATCAAGAACATTTCATTATTTATGTGACTATAAATCCAATATATAAGTATTATATGCTTAGGGATAAAATTTATAGATAATAATTTAAATAGTTCATAATAATTAATTAAAGTTTGGGATCTTTAATTAAATATTACAAGTATGGTCCAATCTTATTTAGAATGAAATAGTCTTATTTAGGCTATTAATGTAGAGATATTAGATTGGAGGTTCCTTATATAATGAGCTTATATAAGACTGGACTAGATAAAATATGAATCTCTAATAATCATCAGTTACAAATAAAGTATGCAAATTTATCATTATGATGATCATATATTTAACAGTCTTAATCCTAAGTATTTATTAGACTTCCATTTATGACATTATGTTTTTTGACTTGCATGTAAGATTTGTCTAAACACAGATCATAACTTAGCATTTTAGAAAAATAATATAATAAATTACTGGGAATAATATTATATAGATATGGAATCCATTCCTTCCTTATAGAAGTTAGAAAAATAACTCTCTTGAGTGATAATTCGAGTTTTAAACAGTAGAACGTTTGTTTATAATAAGATTATAATTTAACTGTTCATTAAAAAATTACTAGAACTCAAGAATAAAGATGTAATAAAAGAGATAAACAAAAATTGATCCTAGCTCTTGTTATGAACTATATATGGAGGACTGACTTATATATAATGATTATATCAATAGACTACTCGTCAATTTTCTTTAAGTAATTCTTATTATAATCTCAAAAGTTTAGTTTCAAGTTTTTAGTAGAGTAACACTAAAACTAATAAATTTGGCACATTAATTAAAGAGTTTAATTAATTATCAAAATTTATTGTTGCTAAGGTTATAAGTCCATAAGTCCCCAATGCCACCTCTATAACACTGTATTAGATTTAATGCATAGGACGAATTATACATATATAATTTGGAATTATTAAATTCTGAATTAATTATTTCATACTTGAGTTATTAATGTGACATAGAAAAATGTCCTCTGTGACACATAATGTAATATGATAAATATTATCATATTTAACTAGGCATTAGTTAATTAATTAATTTATTATATTTAATTTATGAGATCAATTAAATATGTTTTAAATTAATTAATTGATAATATTTGGATAGTAAGATTATTTAAACATAATTTTAATTTTATTTGTGTGACACACGTATAGTGGGACCACTTTATTGTCTTATCAAACAGGGAGACAAAAATAAGTTATTAATTAATTTAAGAATCTATTCTTAATCAAATATGATTTGTTTTTGAATTTAAATATATTTATACATGTATAAGATTTTAATTATATTATATATATTTATTATATATTCTAAATCCTAAACGTTTCTTTTACGTGACTCTTTTTTTTAACTTAATGTAATCTTTTATATATATATATATATAAACAATGTGGTTTTTGTAACTTATATTGTGTGTGTGTGTGTGTGTGTATATAATTTAAAGTATCATGTTTACGTGATTCTTTAAAATAAAATAAATAAAAAAGAGGATAAGGAATTAGAGTATATCCTTTCCTTGTATATTAGATAGGGTGCTTATTTCAAATTTAAAAATTAATTAAAAAAACTAACTGCTTAGATATAAAAAAATAGAGATAACAGTTATGTCACCAATCTTTCATGTAACTTTTACAGAATATGCGGAGAGAAAAATTAAGAGTTCTTTCTCTGAAAGGAAAAGGTCTGTTATCTTATATTTTGAGTACATAGTAGATCTAGAAAAGTGTAAGGTTAATTTATTCTTACAGTTTGACACTCGCTTGTCTTTCCATTGGTGTATCGGCTTGGCTTGAAAGATCGTGGTGTCAAAGAAGAAAGCTAGGATACCTTGATAGGTTATGTAAAAATTCTCAAAGCTTTCTATTATTAATTAAAATTATATAGCTATTCCCAATTAAGAAAGGTTTTAGAAAATTTTTGTTTGTCAATGATCTATTCCATACACTACGTTTTAATATTTAATTCCAACATGGATGATCCACCTATCCTTTATTGTAAGTTTTAAAGTATGGATTCTTAGAAAAATAGTACGCAGCAGAATTTTAAAAGTTTTTATATCAGAGTATTTCTCAAAACACAAGTTTGACATGCTATATATATAAATTAACCAGATCTTACTAATCTTATAAATGCCGAAAAGCTTCCTTAATCAGTGAAGAGAAGTAATGTTCCAAAAGGGCCTCAACCAACTGGCCTTCTTTGCTATTCTCTATCCACGATCGGAGTGAGTGTGGGCTCACACGTATAGCTTTTCCACCAGGCGACTCTCCTTCTAACCAATGGAGAGAACCTAAAGCTAGTGTTCGTGATTTGTGAACAAGAGCTCTCAAGGAGTTTTTAGAATCTCACTAGTAGAGTTACACTCTTAATCTCTCAATTGATCTAAATAATAAAGAGACTCACTCTTCTTTTATAGATGTTGGGCCTAGGAGTTAGTCCTTATTAGATAAGGCCTCAAAAATTCAAATTAGAATCAAAACAAGATTGATATTTGATAAAATCCGCATGAAAATAGCGATCTTTGTATCATGCAGTTGGCATGCCGATTTGTTTAATGGACATGGCAAACTTACGCAATCAACAAGCCGACCTTGAGGATCGGCATGTCGAACCTATAATAAAAATCTCAGCAAATCTTTTATTTTTCACTCGAGATTCTATAGATTGAAGTCTTAGTTTTAATTCAAATAACCCAATAGAGAAGTTATCTAATTAAAACAACTTTATCTAGATAATCTCTACAAAAATAAATAAATTCTTGATAATTCAACAAGTTTATCTTGAATTCGTTCAAAATTAATCCAATCGATAAACAAACATGAATTATCTGATCTCTATAATTCAATAAGTTTATCTTGAATTAATTTTATCACAAAATTAATTCAACTGATAAACAGACATAAATTATCGGATATTATCAAATTTTAACCAATCTGATAAATCTGACATAAGTCACCAATTATTGGAAAAGCACGTTGTATTGTTATAGGATTTTTGTGAACTAGCAAAAGGGACCTGATGGACCTATATAGTTCAAGCACCCGATAATTATGAATCCCAATATCCTAGATATACATTTCATAATTATCAACTCACACGCTACTCCACTAAAAGGTTGGAGCTACACTCTTAAACTAAATAGAATTACAAAGCCCATATAGCTAAGCCTGTATGACATATCATAATGTATCGTATCCCCATAGGATTATGCATAATTGGCTTAAGGACAAGTTCTATCTTACCTTCCTGATTATTCTTATCTTACATTCCATTATCTCACCATTAAAAAGCTTACCATCCAAAGATAGTATACCATTCGGTTACGCCTACATATCCAAATGGTTGAGCTTTTCAGTTTCTTAATTACAAGATAACGCATATAAGAGGATATCACTACTTTTAAAAGGGAGCTATGGATTCCATATCTATGAATAACATGTCTACGCTATCAAGAATCATGGCCCAACGTACAGGCATGCATACCACTATTAAAATGTGGGTGCCACCCTTGGGTACATTAAAAGACATAAGTCAAGACAACAGGCTCAAGATTAAGATCCAATACAAATGATTGTTTAAAGTGAATTGATTTGCCGAGATAGAATTATTAATCCAGATCAATTCACTTTATGTCCCGATCCAACACATTATTAGCTATGACAACGTGCCAATGTTTCTATTCATGGAGTCCACCTCCATTGGCCAAGACAAACCATCTCCCAATAGGGATATAGATAACATAATAATCTTTACACGAATAAACCATCCAACTTTATTCCCTCGATTCACCTTAAGAATCATGTCTTTCGCATAATCTATCCATCATATGCCTAATTCTTAAAGGTGTAGACCGATAATCTCAGACTATTGTTTGCTTAACATACATTCAAAAAATATGAACGTAAAGAGGACAAGTTTTGGTATATACATGATGAATGAATTCTTTATTTATAAAAATGTCTCCAAAAACATTTTACATTTTTACTCTATAGGGCATACACATCTAATAGATGCAATACAAATGATTGTCTAATATGAATCGATTTGCCGAGACAGAATTATTAATCCAAATCAATTCACTCTATGTCCGGATCCAACACATCGTCACTTGTGACAATGTGCCAATGTTTCTATTCATGGAGCCCATCTCTGATGGCTAAGACAAACCATCTCCCAATAAAGATATAGACAACATAACAATCTTTGCATAAATAAAGGGCCCAACTTTATTCCCTCAATTGCAGATCTTATGATTTGGACTGTCACTTTAAGAATCGTGTCTTCCACTTAATTTGTCCATCATATGCCTAATTCTTAAAGGTTTAAACTGATAGTCTTAGACTTTTGTTTGCTTAACATACATTCAACAAATATAAATATAAAGAGGACAAGATCTGGTATATGAATAATAAATAAATTCTTTATTGATAAAAATGTCTCCAAAAACATATTACATTTTTACTCCTTAGGGTATACATGTCGAACAATCTCCCACTTGTACTAAGTGAGTAAATATGATAAATCTAGCATCCCCATAGCTTCCACATGCCTCTCGAAGACTCTCCCAGTAAGTGTCTTCATGAATGGATCAACTAAATTGTCCTCTAATATGATTTTACACACCGTGATGTGCCTGCCCTCCATGAAGTCCTTTATCACATGATACTTTCGATCAATATGTTTACTCTTCTTATGAAATCTTGGTTCCTTAGCATTAGCTACTGCCGTACTGTTCTCACAGTATAGTGATACTGCCTTATCCATACCAGGAACTACCTTAAAATCCCTAAGGAACTTGTAGAGCCACACTGCTTCTTTTAAAGCATCACTAGCTGTCACATACTTGGCCTCCATCATTGAATTTGAAGTGCAATATTGCTTCACACTTCTCCAACTAATGGCACTTCCGTCTAGAGTAAACACAAAACCCAAAGTCGAGCTCCTCGAATCCAGACAGGATTGGAAATCCTAGTAAGTATATCCTAGAGGAGTTAAGTCCTCACTCGAATACACAAGCATATACCCTCGAGTCTTGCTTAAGTACTTGAAAATATGCTTTACTGTATCCCAGTGGTTTTGTCCCGGATCCTCTTGAAATCGACTTATAATCTTGACCACATAATAAATATTCGGTCTTGTGTAAAGCATAGCATACATAAGACTATACACAACTAAAGAATAAGGCACCTTCTTCATGTATTCTCTTTCTTCCTTAGACCTTGGAGAGTCTTTCTTAGAAAGAGTAAATCCACCTATATAGTTGCCTACCTTTCTTAGAATCTTGCATTGCAAACTTCCTAAGGATCTTATCTATGTAAATGGCTTGAGACAAAGCTATCATTCTATTCTTCCTATCTTAAAAGATCTAGATACTGAGAACAAAATTAGCCTCACCCAAGTCCTTCATACCAAACTACTTGGTCAACCATAATTTGATCGATGACAAGGCCCCAATGTCATTGCCAATTAGTAGAATGTCAACTATATAGAGTAGTAGAAAAACCACTTTCTCATCCTTAATGTGTTTGTACACACATGGTTCATCCACATTTTGTGAGAACCCATAAGTCTTGATCACTTGATCAAATCTTATGTTCCAAGAATGGGAAGCCTGCTTAAGTCCATAAATAGACTTTAACAATTTACAAACCTTACCTTCTTGACCCTTAGCCTTCAACCCATCTGGTTGTTCCATATAAATGGACTCATCAAGATAGCCATTTAGAAAAGCCGTCTTGATATCCATATGCCAAATCTCATAGTTGAGTGTGGCAACTATGGACAAGAGAATCTGGATGGACTTAATCATGGCTACAGCTAGCGAAAAGGTTTCCACATAATTGATTCTTTCCTTTTACATGTATCCCTTAGCTACCAATCTAGCCTTAAAGGTTTCGACTTTTCCATCCACTCCACTTTTTCTCTTATAGATCTACTTACACCTTATGGGTTTTACCCCTTTGGGAAGATCCACAAGCTCCTAGACTCGATTAGTCTTTATAGACTTCATCTTTGTATTTATGGCCTCTGTCTGGAGTTTCGAATCAACATCCTCCATAGCCTCTACGTAAGTATAAGGATCCCTGTCATGTTCATCTGTTTTAGCTAAAAAAGCCTCCCTATTGAATATATATCTCTCTGGTTGACGCCCGATTCTCCCACTACACCAAAGTCCCTTAGGTTGTCGTTCAGGTTCGTTTGGTTTTTCTACACCGATTGGAGTGGTTTCTAACAGAACCCCCTAGAGTGATTGGATCACTCCTTAACTCTTCAAGCACCACTTTGCTTCGAGGCTTAAAATTGTCCATGTAACTCTTCTCAAGGAAAGTTGCATGAGTTGAAACCATAACTTTATTCTCCTTTGGGTTCTAAAAATAACTCCCTTTAGTCCCTTTTGGATATCCTACAAACATGTAAACTTCCAAATGTGCTTCTAACTTATTCACATCCCTATACAGGACATGAGTCGAACATCCTCATATGTGAATATGGTTTAAGGATGTCTTATTGCCCATCCATAACTCGTAAGGAGTTTTAGGAACCGATTTTGAAGGCACATCATTGAGAAAGATAACATGCAGTTTGTAGTGCATATCCCTAAAAGGATAAAGGCAATGATGAATAACTCATCATGGATCTAACCATGTTCAACAAAGTCCTATTTCTTTTCTCTCCCATGCCATTCTACTGCAGAGTGCTCGACATAGTCAACTAGGATAGAATCCCTTTCTCTTATAAGTGTCCTAAGAACTCATCAAAAAGGTATTCTCCACCTTGATCAGATCAAAGTGCCTTTATAGGCCTACCCAATTGGTTTTCCACTTTAATTTAAAACTCCCTGAACTTGTCAAAAGTTTCACTTTTGTAGTGCATTAGGCACACATACCCATACCTTGAGTAATCAACAATGAAAGTGATAAAGTACTCATACTCTTCTTGTACTCGGATGCTCATCGGTCTGCAAACATCACTATTGATAAGTTCTAGAACCCCTTCGCCGTATTGCCTTTAGACTTGAATGGTCTTTTGGTCATTTTATCCTCCAAACAAGATTCACATTGTGGTATAGATTCCAACTTTAAGTAACTTAAAGGTCCATCCTTACCAAACTTTGAATCCTATTCAAGCTAATATGATCTAATCATAAATGCCAAAGATAAGTTTCATTAGAGTGAGAAGTCTTAAGTCCTTTAGAGTTATTATCATTAACCTCAATGTTTAGCAGTGAATTCATCTTAGGTTTGATAAAACATAGATTGTTTTGCATCCATCCATCATAGATAAAAGATTTATTTTTACGAATCACTAATTTATTAATAAAAGAAACCGAATAGGAATCTTTAAATAAACAAGCTATAGATATCAAATTCCCTCTAAATTTAGGAACATAAAAATAATCTCGCAAAACCAAACTCCTATATTTATCAAAATAAAGATGGACATCTCCCACTACTTCAGCCAACACCAAGGATCCATCGTCCATTTGAAACGTAAAGTTTTCATGAAGTTTTCATGAAGACGATATTCAAGTTTTATTTTCAATCATTAAAATTCTTACCAATTAATTGGTTTTTATTAAGCAATAAAGATAAAGCATTTTCAGACATTTTTAATCTACAATAAAGAACCATATACCAAACATAAGCAAACATAGCATAATAATTTAGTAAGATAACACAATCATGTATAGCTTACAAATGTGCGTATGTGTCAAAACCTTGAAAAAATCACAACCTTACAATGATAATTCCCAACAGAGAATTCAGCAAGCAGCCTTATAGAGACTTGGCAAATTAATTAAGAACACAGATCCCCTTCTGATTAATATATGCCATCCAAGACTCGTATAATCCAGCATATATTAATAATCTTTTCTTTGGCCATTAATTTTATTGATAGAGCTCCTAGGGGAGATTAATAATAAAATTAACATGATTGTATAACCATCGTTTCAATATTTCATCCATGGCTTTTTATCATCACCGTAGGGTGATCAACAATAAACCATGCTAAAATACTTTACCCTTTTAGAGATCCAACCTGGTACATGATGAAATCCCTTCCCTGCGGTCGAGACTACCATGTGCTACCTATCAACCAACAATAGAGACTGTAAGTCCTCTCTTTGAAAACCTTCCCCCACTCATTCTTTGAAATGAAGGTTTTATTTTAAAAACATGCCTAAACAATTTTAATATGAGTGGCGCTCACTGTTCTATATGGCATGTTATCAATATGCATGGCAAATCATATTATAATGCAGGCAAGCAAAGCTACAAGAAAAAAAATAATAAATGACCATAGTATTATGGTTCCACCACAGTGAAAAGAAAACAAAGATTACAAGAGAAGAATTGAAACAATTTATCGATTCTTCATCCTTAAATCCTCATGTTGTATCCTTCTTCATCTAATGTCCACCTTTAAGTCTTCAATCCCACACAGATCAAATACTCCATATTTTTGGTCGTATCTAAATTTTAATGTTTCTCAAAATCATCTCAAAAATAAAATTATAACTGTATCAAAAACTGTACCTTTTTTAGAAAAATTTCTAGCTCTTAGCCAGCAACAAACATATAAAATTATATAGAAACCTAGAGTGTCAACTCTCTATAAAATTAAATTCAAGCATAAGAGAGATAAAGATCAAATAATTTATTCATATAGCACAATCAAAGACTCGTAAATTTATGTAAAAAACCATGGCTCTGATACCAATAGTTGAAAAGATAGTATGCAGTGAAATTTTAAAATTTTTATATTAGAGTATTTTCTGAAATGCAAGTTTGACACACTATATGTATAAATTAACCAGAACTTACTAACCTTGTATATGCTAAAAAGCTACTGCAATCAACGAAGAGAACTAACGTTCTAGAAGGACCTCAACCAATTGGCCTTCTTTGTTATTCTCTATCTTCAATAGGAGTGAGTGTGGGCTTACATCGTTCAGCTTTTCCCCCAGGTGACTCTCCTTCTAACCAACTGAGAAATACCCAAAGCTATGATTCATGATTTATGAATGATAGCTCTCTTGAGAGTTTTAGAGTCTCACTTATAGAGATTCACTCTAGATATCTCAACTGATCTAAATAATAATGGGACTCACTCCCCTTTATATAGAGGTTGGTTGTAGGAGTCAGTCCTTATCAGATAAAATACGTGTGGAAAAGCGTAAATCTTTTATCACCCGGTCGGTAGGCTGAATTGGTAGATCGGTCGGCCGAACTGGTGGATCAGCCTGCCAAACCTCCGATAAAAGATCCCTGCGATCTTTATTTTCCACCCAAAATTCTTGAGATAGACCCCAAATTTAAATTTAAATAACCCAATAGAAAAGTGATCTGATTAAAACAGTCATATCTAGATAATCTCTAGGAAAATAAATATTCTTGATAATTCAACAAGTTTATCTTGAATTAATTTGTCATAAAATTAATTCAACTGATAAATAAATATGAACTATCTGATTTTACAGAATTTCAGCCAATCTAATAAATCTGACATAAGTCACCAATTATTGGAAAAGCATGCCGTATTGTTGTAGGATTTTTATAAGCTAGCAATGGATACCAAATGCACCTATATAGTTCAAGGTCTTGATAATTATGAAACCCAATATCCTAGATATACATTTCGTAATTATCAACTCTAACGCTACTCTACTAAAAGCTTAAAGCTACACTCTCGAACTATATAGAATTACAAAGCCCGTGTAGCTAAGTCTTCATGACATATTATAATATATTGTATCCCCATAGGATTATCTAGAATTGGCTTAAGGATAAGTTCTGTCTAACCTTCCCAATTATTTTTACCTTACGTTCTATTATCTCACCATCGAAAAACTTACCATCAAAAGACGATATACCATTTGGTTACACCTATGCATACAAATAGTTGAGCACTCCAGTTTTCCAATCACAGGATAACACATATAAGAGGATATCAACTACTCCTAAAGAGGAGTTATGGATTCCATATCTATAAATAACAGGTCTATGCTATCAAGAGTCATGCCTCCAATGTACCAACATGCGTACTACTATTAAAATGTGGATGTCACCCTTTGATATATCAAAAGACGTAAGTCAAGACAATGGGTCCATTATTCATCTTAGGATTAAGATACAATACAAATGACTGTCTAAAGTAAATTGATTTGCTGAGACAAAATAATTAATCCAAATCAATTCACTTTATGTCTCGATCCAACACATCGTCACCTATGACAATGTGTCAATGTTTCTATTCATTGAGTCCACCTCCGATGGCCAAGACAAACCATCTCCTAATAGGGATATAGACAATATAACAATCTTTGCATGAATAAAGCACCCAAATTTATTCCCTCGATTACGGATCTTATGATTTAGACTGTCACCTTAAGAATCGTGTCGTCTGAAAAATTTATGACAATGATGATTATTGATGATTGGATATGATGGAATGATTAATTCTGATTGATTAACATATTTTTGGCCTTTTTCCTTATTTTAAGAAATATAATGTTTGACTTTTGTGATAATAGAGTAAATTGATAAGGTTTACTACTTTTCACAATTTAAATCGAGTAAGTAGATCAATTATTTTGACCTTCCCTTAACATCCTCCATCTGATACATGATCCTTTTACCAAAAGAGAGAGAATTTCTACCAAAAAAAATAAAAAGGTTGCCCTTCCAGATCCGAACATTTTTTCACACAAATATTTTCTCCCCTTCTTAGACTTTTTTTTTTGGCTCTCTTCTTCTTCTTCTTTTCTCCACGTCTTCTTCCTCTTCTCCCTTTCAATTCTTTCTGCAAATAATTAAAAGAAATATTAAAATTTTCATTGGGTGAATCCAAGGAAAGCTTGAGAAGAATTTGTTTTAAGGTAAGAACTCAATTTCAGTATTTCTAAAACTTATTTTCCTCCTATAATATGACTCCTATAACTTTGTCTAGGAATTTCCTTTTGCTCTGAATTTTTAATATGTTATTCATGTATGTGTTATATGCTAACCCTCAAAATTTCACGTCAATTGAATATTTCTATGCTGAGATATGAATTTTCTTCTCTCTACCACTCACAGCTAATTATTGCTTATCGGTAACGTTGTATTTTCTCTATGTTTCGACCCCCATAACTTTGTCTACAATCTCCATTTGATTTGAAATTTTTATATGATTTTCACGTATATGCTATGTAATGTTGTTCCAAATTTTGTGCCATTTGGTGTTGCGAAGGTTGAGATATTAAATATTCATACTCTGCACCACATAATTTATTGTTGCTGATCGGTTATGTTGTACAAAAATATAGTTTTTGTTTGCAGGGCAATGTGATTTGATTTTTATGAAATTGGGAAAAAAATGTTCATGGTTATATTAGGTTGTGAACTGAAAAATTTTGTGGTAATATTATGCGTATTTTGTGAGTTATTAAACTTTCTTCAAACTATGTTTTTATGGCTGTGAACTTACAAACTTTGGACCTCTTGCTTCTCTAACTTGTAATTGTGTCAAAATGATTTTCGTTTGGTCACGGGAATTTTTGTAGTAGGGTGTTATTATGCATATAACAAAAATTTTGAGGTCAAAATAATTTTTGTGGTATTTTTCTTAAATGCTAGTTTGAAAGGTGTTTGCTGCCCATGTTTGTAAAATTAGTTTTACTACTGATTTCAATTGTGAATTTTGACATACTCTGATTTTTTTTAGGCCAATTTTTAGATATGTTATAGTTCTATGTGTCTATTATATGTGTTAATTTTTGTAGATTTTTCTACAGCATCAAAATGTGATAAACGGACCTGAGTTTAGAGTTGTTCACTGCCTAACTATTGCTGGCAGATTTTGTGTCATGAAATTTGTGACTTATTTTAAATACTAAATAGAATTTTTATGACTGACAAAAAATCATGGAAAAATGCTTATATGTTAAATTTGTCCCTGCCAAGTTTGGTGCTTGAATTGAGTATAAATTATGAGTTATTGAGTTATGAATTTGTAAAGGTTAGGCAGAGTTTTAAATTTTTAGTTTAGCATGAGTGTTTGTATAATGCATTTGTGTACTTGTAATTTTCTTAAGTTTGAAGCGTGGATGACGTTTTATGATGTTGGAAAATTTTATGAGAATGAACATTAATTTTATGTGTAAATGAATGTATGACATGAACACAATAAGAAGTGAGCACATCGAAACCGCGGCAACGTCACCTAAGATACGGTTAAGTAAAGTAAGCTTATCAAGTATGTGCATTCTCACCTGCAATATGATGAAATTTACAAAGTTTGAAAATCTATGTTTATGATGGTTTTATGATGATTTCTCATGATGATTATACATGATGTCTTATTATGGAAGTTTTTAATGTGTAAAAGTTTATGAATGTTTTGATGATGATGTATTTCAAAGTATAAAAGTTTAGATTTATGTATCACCTAAATAAGTGTTGCACACCCCATATTAAGTTATGTTTATGTTTATGATGTCATGTTTGGTTTGGAATTAGCTACCCCTCTCCTCTCATGACGGCGCACCTATGATGATGTTAATGGTGTAGCACTTGGGCCCTTAAAAATAAAACGAACAGAGTTTTAATATGGATAATGAAATGAAAGATATGTTCTATATGAAACTATGCCTGGCACACTATTATGATGATGCTTATGGTAATGATGTTTTAAAATGAAGTTCATAAGATGTTTTACATTGTGAGATATGAAGTGTACTAACTAAGCTTTTGCTTACTCAGTATTACATCATGTTGCAGATAAGGGTAAGAAAATCATGGACTAGGTGGAGGGCAAGGAAAGCATATGAGCTGTGCACGATGGATTGAAAATGGAAGACGCCAAGAAAGAAGTTTGAAATTTATGAACTATGTTTATTTCTCTATGTATGTTTATTTTTCACACTTTGAGATATTGGGATTTGTTTTAATTTATCTTTTTTTTGGATTTGATAGTAGATCGGCTATCTGACCAATACTGGTTGGATGCCGGTGCAATACTCGGCCTGCCGATTACACTATATCAGCTTGTTAATCCTAGTATTTTAAAACTTTGATTTTGCAAGGCCTTGGTCGGCCAACCAGTGGTTGAAGTTCAGACTATCGGTCATGTTCGGCCTACCGGTGTTCGGAGTTCGGTCTACCAAACTATGAACAGAATTAAGTGATGATATTAAACTCTATTTATATTATGTCTTCGTTATTTTGGTATTGATGAACTATTTAAATAAATATAAGAAGTTTTGAAATATTGACATTTAAAAAAAAATGTATGCATGGATTTTGGGATAAGTTTAATAAACTTTATATTTTTTAAATGGTTAGTTTTAAATGTAATAAAAATGGGAATGAATGCAACAACATCTGTAACATCCGTAAGGGGGCGTCATAGGCTTTGGTATCAGAGCGAAATTCTATTTTCAATTCATATCACCACATGTAGGTCCTAGCCCTCCAAGTAAGTATATTTTAAAGTTAAATGTTAAGATGCAAGTATGATGATAAGTGTAAGATTTTGTTGCTTAATAACTAATGCCCTAGTAGTGAAAACTTGTCTCATAAATTAGAAGATTGTTCCTAAATTCATAACTCCTTTAGGAAATTAACTATGGACGGCTGTGGAACAATGCAAACTTGCACTCAAACCAACGAAAGGCTGATGATGATGATCGTTGAGCTGCAAAGGCAACTTGAGGAACAAAGAAGGGAAATTGCAGAATTGAGGGCCAATGGTCGTGACGATGAACGACGAGGCAATGACGTGCCGCCTCCCCCTCCTCCTTAGCCACAAGTAAATGAAGTCCTGACTCCTACTGCTGAACCCAAACCAGCCTATTAGGAACCCGTTCCTTGTTAGTCATATGGAAAAGGGTTAACCCAGCAGATTTTGAAGGTTCTAAGGATCTGTTAGTTGCTCAAGGATGGCTAAAGACAATTGTGGCTACTTTGAGACTCATGGGCTTCTTGGATAATGAGAAGGTTCTCTGTGCTTCGTATGCCTCACCATGGAGGCCAGAATTTGGTGGGACAGAATCGAACAGAGTAAGAATGTTGATAAGATGACATAGGCTAACTTCGTTCATGAGTTCAACACAAAGTTCTTCCACATGAACATTACCTGGAAGCATTCTGATGAGTTTGAGAACCTACGCCAGGGAGGCATATCGGTAACTGATGTGGTGGCAAAATTTGATCAGCTAGCTTACCTTTGCCCAGGGATGGTTAACGTTGAGAGCGAAAAGGTCAGAAGACTGATTAGAGTTCTTAGGCTAGAGATTGTTGCAATTGTTGATGGGGCAAGTCCACCTAGAAACCAAGAGCAGGTTGTTATGAGGGCCCAACATGCTGAGTTCTACTTGTTAAAGTTAAGAAGAAATCAGCATAGTCAGGTCAGCCAACCAATAATGCAAACACCCGGAACCACCCTCAACATAAAAACAACAACAACGGCCAGCATTGGAGGCATAACAAGAGGAAGGGCAGTTATCAAAACTAACAAAACCAAGGCAACAAAAGGCATAATGGCCGCCAGCCTAACAACAACCATAGGTAGTTTCAACTATACTCCAAATGTGGAAGGAAGCATTCTAGAGAATGCCATCTGGGGACTAACTAGTGTTTTATCTATGGACGAGAAGATCATTTTGCCAAGAATTGCCCCAACCAGACTAATGCTTAAGCCCAACAGAGAGCCTCGCAAGCCTAACTCCATTAGATGCAAGTCTCCTTAGAAGGGCCATTGATTAGCTAGGGAAGGCTTGAAGCCCTGCCTACTAATGCCCGCATCTATGCAATGACAAAAGAATAGGTGGCTACAAAAGCCTCTAATGTGGTCACAGGTTATATTTCAAGTCTTTCTAATAATGCACATGTTCTCTTTGATATGGGTGCCACACATTCCTTTGTTTCATCATCCTTTGCTAAGAAGTTAGGGGTTCATTTAGAGCCTATGAGACAAGGATTCACTAAAGTGATAATATCTATACACTGTTTGTGAACAGTACCCTTATGGATGGGAACTCTTCGTCAACCTTATCATGATCGACATATATGATTATGACATGATTCTCAGGATGGATTTTCTGAGTAAGTATAATGCTACCATTGAATGTCGAAAACAAAAAGTTATCTTCCATCCAGAAGGTGAACAGAAGTTCATGTATGTTGGCGAGTGTAGAAAGAAACCAAGTATGTTTCTATCAGCCATGAAAGCAAGGAAGTTATTAGCAAGCAGTTGCATGGGCTATCTGGCGAACATTATAGATAGAAGTCAGGAAGAAAAGACAAGGATTGAGAATGTGGCAGTAGTACAAGAATTTCCAAAGGTGTTTCTAGATGATCTGTCAAGCTTACCCCTTAATGGAGAAATTGAATTCAAGTTCGAGCTCACTCTAGGCACCGATCCGATTTCGAAGGCACCTTATAAAATGGCCCCAATAGAGTTGAAGGAGCTTCATTCTCAATTAAAGGAACTTCTCAACAAAGGCTTCATCAGACCTAGTCACTCACCATGGGGAGCCCTAGTTCTATTTGTCAAGAAGATGGATGGATCTATGAGACTATGTATCGACTATAGAGAGCTAAACAAGGTAACGATCAAGAATAAGTACCCGCTACCCCATATCGATGACTTGTTTGATCAACTAAAGGGTGCATCAGTGTTCTTAAAGATTAACCTGTGGTCAGGATATCACCAATTGAAGATTAAAGAAGGAGACATCCTAAAAACAACCTTTAGATCGAGGAATGGTCACTATGAATTTGTGGTTATGCCTTTCGGTCAAACGAATGCACCTGCAGCCTTCATGGACCTAATGAATCGAGTATTCAAGAATTTCCTTGATAAATTTATCATTGCATTTATCGACTGTATTCTTGTTTATTCGAAGAGTTGGGAAGAACAAGTAGAGCATCTAAAAATTGTGTTGGAGACATTAAGGAGACACAAGCTAAATGCAAAATTCTCCACGTGTGAGTTTTGGCTTGACAGAGTGTCTTTCTTGGGGCATGTAGTATCAAAGGAAGGGATAATGGTAGATCCTACTAAAGTAGAGGCTGTTCTCAACTGGAAATAACCAATGAATGCAAGCAAGATAAGGAGCTTCTTGGGCCTAGCTGGTTATTATCGAAGATTCATAGAAGACTTCTCCAAGAAAGCAGCACCACTCACAAATCTAACTTGCAAGGGAAAGAAGTTTGAATGGACAGATGCATGCAAGAAGAGTTTCCAAGAATTGAAGAAAAGGTTAACTACAACTCCAATATTGGCTATACCTGAAGGGAGTGACAGATTTGTAATTTACAATGATGCTTCTAAGATGGGTCTTGGTGCTGGCCTGATGCAGAATGATAGAGTGATCACTTACGCGTCGAGACAGCTAAAGGATTATGAGAAGAACTATCCTACTCATGATCTTGAGTTAACGGCTATTGTTTTCGCATTGAAAATATGGAGACATTACTTATATGGGGTCTAGTGTAAGATCTTCACTGATCATCAAAGTCTAAAGTACTTCTTCATTCAGAAGGATCTGAATATGAGGCAGAGAAGATAGCTTGAGTTGGTGAAGGATTATGATTGTGAAATCCTTTATCATCCAAGAAAGGCTATTCAAGTGGCTAATGCTCTAGGTAGGAAGACAATTGCCACGCTATGTCATTTCAAGCAATGTCTCAGCCTTTGAGGAAAGAAATTTTGGACTTCGGTTTGGAACTTATAACGGGCTAGCTATCAGCACTCACTCTTTACTCACTGAACATCATATGTATGATCCTTAAAAGTTTAGGTCGATGGTCTCTAACTTTTTTTTGCTTATGATATATTCAACAAATATTAACATGAAGAGGATAGCATTTGGTAGAAGAATAATAAACTCTTTATTGATAAAATGTCTCCAAAAATATATTACAACATTTTACTTCTTTGGGCATCATGTCTAACAAGCTCTTCCTCTAGTGACTCTCCTTCCAACCACTTGAGAAGACCTAGAACTAAGGTTCTTAAAGTTGAACAATAGTTCTTAGTGAGTTTTAGAGTTTCTCAAACTAGAGTACTCACTTTATACTTCTCAACTAATCTAAAGAATTGAGAAAACTCACCCTATATTTATAGTGGTTGAATTTGGGGTTAATCTCTATCAGATAAGGCCTTAAAATTTGAATCAAGATCAATTTTTTTATGAAAAACACATCTAAAATGTGCACAAAGATTATCGTATGATTGGCAGGCCAAACTTTCCCATCGGCCTGCCAAACTTGTGATAATTTGATCCCTGAGAAAATCTTATTTTCCACCCAAGATTCTTAGATAGAGCATCATTTTTAATTCAAATAACCTAATAGAAAAGTTATCTTATCAAAACAATCATATCCAGATAATCTCATAGAAAATAAAATATTATTCAAATAATTTAACATGTTTATCTTGAATTAATTTACAAATTAATTCAACCGATAAACTAACATGAATTAATAAATCTAGTCTTATCAAATTTTAGTCAATCTAATAATTTAACATAAGTCACTAATATGTAGGAAAAACATGCCATATTGTTACAAGATTTACTATGAGTTGGCAAAGAGGATGGACATATATAGTTCAAGCTCCTATAATTATAAAATACAATATTGTAAAAACATATTTTATAATTATCGACTGTAACGCTACTTCACTAAAAGCTTAGAATTGTACTCTCAAACTATATAAAATTAGAAGCTTCATGTAAGCTAACCATCCTTGACATGTCATAATGTGTCACATGTAACGCCCCCTTTTACGAACGTCACAAATGTCGTTACATTTGTTTCTTATTACTTATAATTATAAAAATAAACTATTTGATAAAAAGGTAATTTGGCAAAACATACCCAGGATCCATGCATAAACATATTATTATTATATTATTCAATAACTTAATCCATTAAAAAATAAATAAATCACTCGTTCATAAACATTCTTTAAATAGTTTGCCAAAACCATTGTAAATTGAATTAACTTTTAAAAAAAAAAAACTACATTCATAGTTCAGCAGGCCGAACTTGTGGATTCGACAGACCACCTGAGGCTCTGCAAAACGGGGTTTTAAAATCAACAGGATCTGCAGGCCAATACTTGGCAATTGACAGGTCGATTAAATTCTTCAACAGTCTGACCAGTAATAGTCGGCAGGCGGAACTGAAAAAAAAAATTTGTTTAAAAACTAGTCTTAATGTTTCAAAGATAGAAGGTAAATGATAAATCTATAAAGTTAAAATGTCATAGTTTAAATCTTAAAGGTCCAAATAAACATGCTCAAAAAATTAGAAAACATAGTTCAAAAATTTTAAAAAAAGGAACTTCATCCTTGGCGTTTTCCGTTTGCAATCATCATCTTTAGCTCACACGCCCGTCAGTGTCGTCCACCTATTCCATAAATCTCTTACTTTTATCTATAACATGATGTAAAACTTAATTCAGCTAATGCTTAGTAAATACATTTCTAAATCTCACAACTTAAAAACATTTTATGAACATCATCATCATCGTCATCATCATAATAGTGCACTAGGCACAATTTCATATGGACCATATCTTTCATTACTTTGACCATATTAAAACTTTATTCATTTTATTTTAAGGGCCCAAGCGTTGCACTATAAACATCATCATCATAGGCACGCTTTCATGAGAGGAGAGAGGTAGCTAATCCTAAACCAACATGACATCATATCATTTCATATCATAACTTAACATATCATTGGGTGTGCAACACTTATTTAGGTTATATATATATACATATTTATACTTTCATGCTTTGAAAAACATTATCATCAAAACATGCATAAACTTTCACACCTTAAAAACTTCCATAATAATACTTCATGTATAATCATCATGAGAAATCATCATAAAACCGTCATAAATATAGATTTCAAACTTTTCATAAACTCATCATGTTGTAGGTGAGAATGTACTTACCTTTTTAGCTTACTTAACCTTAACCTTAATCGGAGGTGATGTCGCCACAGTCTCGATGTGCTTATTCCTTAGGGTGTTCATGCCATACATTCATTTAAAGATACATAAAATTAATATTAATTTTCATGAGTCCATGAAATCATTCAACACTACAATAACATATCTCAATTTCCTTAATACATTCATCTCTTAAAAAAAACATAAATATAATTCATAACAATAACCTTAAGACATTAAAGTAAAACTATCAACACAAATACATTTCTGACCTTCATGAATTTAAAATTTAATAACTTTACATTCACATACAATTTGAGTACTAAATTTGGTAGGAATAAAGATAACACATAAACATATTACCATGAATTTTTTATTTGTCATAAAAATTCCATTTAATATCTAAAAAAAGTCATACAACATACTCCTAAAAACTACCAGCCATAAGAAAAACAAAAATACTGAACAATTCTAATTTACATTTACATGATAAATTATTTACATCTCAAAATAATTTCATATAAAAAATACTAGACATAATAGACACTAAGAACTTCATTATATCCAAAAATTGCCTTTAAATAAATTCCATACCATCCAAAATTTAATGTTTGAATTCGGAAACAAATACAACTATAAACAATGTGTGTAGTGAATTCATGCGATAATTATTCTCAAACAATTAAAATAAATTTATTTAAACTTCAAAATTCATAAGACAACATATTAACATATAATTACAGTAGCACAAAAATTCTCATGAAAACATTAAATTATCACAAAATCACTATTAAACATACAACATTAATAACATGAACACTTTAGCATATCGATTCCACGTGACCGTCACCTGTCATAACACTTAAAATAACATTGTTAGCACCATTATATCATATATCATAAAGAAATTACTTAATGTCGTCACTAATTTGACATAAACTGTTACATGAAAATCGATAAGTGTTACAATTCTCCCCACTTTATAAGAGTTTCATCCTCGAAACTCAAAATAAATGAGGATACTTTGATCTCATGTCATCTTCACATTCCCGTGTGGCTTCTTCTACTTGGTGATTTTACCATAGCACCTTTACCAACAGAATTTCTTTATTCCTCAAAATCTTGGTTTTCTGATCAAGTATCTCCACTGGCTTTTCTTCATAACTGTAGTCATCTCATATCTCGATCACTTGTGGCTCAATCACATGCATAGGGTCTAGAACATATTTCTTGAGCATTGAAACGTGAAATACATCGTGCATGGCTACATCTCTGATGGAAATCGCAACTGATATGCTACTTTACCTATCCGCTTCACTATTTCATAAGGACCGATGAATCTTGGGCTCAACTTGCCTTTCTTTTCGAACCTCATTACTCCTTTCATTGGTGCAACTTTCAAAAACACAGATTCACCTACGGCGAATTCTAAGGGTCTTCTTCTTCTATCAGCATAACTTTTTGGATGGCTTTGCACGGTCTCTATTCTTTTTCGAATAAACTTAATCATTTCAGAGGTTTCGTTGACAAAATCAGTCCTTTTATCGTCAATGCCTTCCATCAACTTCTTTGCACTAGCTTCATACCAACATATAGACGACCTACATTTTTGCCCATATAAGGCCTCATAAGGTGCCATCCCAATTGTCGCCTGATAGATGTTGTTGCAAGCGAACTCCACTAATGGCAACATTTGACACTAGTTGGTCTTGAAGTCAAGAGTACAAGCCCGAAGCATATCCTCTAAGATCAAGTTCATCCTCTCCGTTTGGCCGTCTGTCTGAGGATGAAAAGCTGTACTGAAATGTAACTTGGTCCCCATTGCAGCCTATACACTTTTCCAGAACTTGGACGTGAACCTGCCATCACGATGAGATGATAGACTTAGGAATTCCATGAAGTCATACAATCTCCTTGTCATAGAGTTCCGCTAACCATTCCATAGAGTAAGTGATCTTGATAGGAATGAAATGCGCCGTCTTCATCAGTTGATCCATAACAACCCAAATAGCATCATATCCATCCATAGTCCTGGGCAAACCGGTAATGAAATCCATTGTGATATCCTCCCATTTCCATTTTGGTATCTGGATTGACTATAAATCACTGCCAAGTCTATGTTGTTCAGCCTTAACCTGCTAGCATGTCAAACATTTCTTCACTTACATGGCAACATGTCGTTTCATTCCAAACCACCAGAAGTTACCCCTTAGGTCATTATACATCTTTGTTGCACCTAGATGAATTGAATAAGGAGTATCAAGAATTTCTACCAAGATTCTTTCCCTTAGACCATCAACGTTGGGAACACGTAAGCGGTCTTTGAGGTACAGGGTTCCATCATCAGCAATTTGAAACTTTTCACATTTGCCTCCTTTCATTTCATGTTTAATCCTTGCGAGGCTTACATCATCACCTTGCTTACTCCGAATCTCATCGTGCAGCGACGGAGCAAGAATGAGTGTAGATAACTGACCTGTGATAAGTTCTAAACCGAAGTCCTAGATTTTCTTTCTCAAAGGTTGAGACATTTCTTGCAATGACATTAATGTAGCTATTGACTTCCTACTTAGAGCATCAGCCACTCGATTAGCCTTTCTAGGGTGATTTAGGATTTCACAGTCATAATCCTTCACCGATTCTAGCCATCTTCACTGTCTCATGTTTAGGTCCTTTTGAGTGAAGAAGTACTTTAAACTTTGATGATTGGTGAAGATCTTACATTGGACCCCATACAAGTAATGCCTCCATATTTTCAGTGCGAAGACAACAGCCGCTAACTTGAGATCATGAGTAGGATAGTTCTTCTCATAATCCTTTAATTGTCTCGATGCGTAAGTGATCACTCTGTCATTCTGCATTAAGACTGCACCAAGGGCCATCTTAGAAGCGTCGCTATAAATTACAAATCTATCACTAGCCAATATTGGGGCAGTCGTTAGTCTTTTCTTCAGTTCTTGGAAACTCTTCTCGCATGCTTCTATCCATTCGAACTTCTTTCCCTTGCAGGTTAAATTTATGAGTGGTGCTGAAATTTTGGAGAAGTGTTCCATGAATCTCCGATAATAACCAGCTAAGCCCAAAAAGCTTCTTATTCACTTGCATTCATCGGTTGTTTCCAATTAAGAACAACCTTTACTTTCACAGGATCAACCATAATCCCTTCCTTTGATATTACATGGCCCAAGAAGGACACTCTATTAAGCCAGAATTTGCACTTGGAGAATTTCGCATATAACTTATGTCTCCTTAATGTCTCCAACACAATTCTTAGATGCTCCTCATGTTCTTCTTGACACCTTGAATAAATAAGAATATCGTCGATAAACACAACAACAAATTTATCGAGGAAATCCTTGAATACCTTATTCATCAAATCCATAAAGGCTGTAGGTGCATTCGTTAGACCGAAAGGCATAACCACAGATTCATAGTGACCATACCTCGATCTAAATGTTGTCTTAAGAATGTCTTCTTCTTTAATCTTCAGTTGGTGATATCCTGACCATAGGTCAATCTTCGAGAATGTAGATACACCCGCTAGCTTATCAAACAAGTCATCAATTCAAAGCAACAAGTACTTGTTCTTGATTGTCACCTTGTTCAATTCTCTATAATCGATGTAAAGTCTCATAGAGCCATCCTTTTTCTTGACAAATAGAACTGGAGTTCCCCATGGTGAGTGACTCAGCTTGATGAAGCCTTTGTCAAGTAGTTCCTTTAATTGCGTATGAAGCTCCTTCAACTCTGTGGGGCCATTCTATATGGTGCCTTCAAAATAGGGTCGGTGCCTGGAGCGAACTCGATCTTGAATTCAACTTCTCTATTAAGAGGTAAGCTTGATAGATCATCTAGAAATATGTCTGAAAATTCATGTACCACTACCATATCTTCAATCCTTGTCTTTTCTTCTTGACTTTTATCTACAATGTTGGCCAAGTAGCCCATGCAGCCGCTAGCTAACAACTTCCTTGCTTTCATGGCTAACAAAAACTTACTGGGTTTCTTCTTGGACTCACCAACATATATGAACTTCTGTTCACCTTCTGGTTGAAAGGTCACTTTTTGTTTTTGGCGTTCAATGGAAGCATTGTACTTGCTCAGAAAATCCATTCTGAGAATCATGTCATAATCATGCATGTCGATCACAAAGAGGTCGACGAAAAGTTTCCTTCAGAAATCCATAGGGGTATTGTACACAAACAGTATGTAGATATCATCACCTCCCCAGAGGGTAGTGTCGTAGTGAATTCCTGTCTCATAGGCTCTAAACGAACCCCTAACTTTATAGCAAAAGATGACAATACAAAAGAATGTGTGGCACCTAAAGAGGATATATGCGTTAATAGAAAGACTTGATATTTGACCTGTGACCACATTTGAGGCTTCAGCAGCCACCTGTTTCATCATGGCATAGATGCAGGCATTTGTAGGTGGGGCTTCAAGTCTTCCTTGACTAATCAATGGCCCTTCAAGGGAGGCTTGCATTTGATGGATCTAGGCTGGAGGAGCTCTCTATGGGGCTTAAGCGTTCATCTGATTCGAATAGTTCTTGGCAAAATGACATTCTTGTCCATAGATAAAACACCAGTTAGTTCCCTGACAACATTCTCCAGGATAATTCCTTACATATTTGGTGCATGGTTGAGACTGCCTATTGTTGTTGTTGGGTTGGCCGCCATTAAATCTCTTGTTGCCTTGACTCTGTAGGTTATAAGAATTGCCTTTCCTCTTGTTACTCCTCCAGTGTTGGTTATTGATGTTGTTGTTGTTGCTGCTGTTCTGGTGTGGACGGCAGTCCTAGTTGTTTGCATTATAGGCTGGTTAACTTGACTGAGGCTAATTCCTTCTTAACTTTGACAAGTGGAACTTAGCACGTTGGACCCTTAAAACAACCTGTTCCTGATTTCTAGGAGGACTGGCCCCATCAACAATTGCTGCAATCTCTGGCCTGAGGACTCTGATCAATCTTCTGACCCTTTCACTTTCATCACTAACCATTCCTAGGCAAAGACGAGCTAGTTGGTCAAATTTTGCCACAACATCTGTTACCGGCTTGTCTCCCTAGCATAGGTTCTTGAACTCGTCATAGTGCTTCCTGGTAATATTCATGTGGAAGAACTTTGTATTAAACTCATGCACAAGGTCAGCCCATGACATCTCTTCGATGTTCCTGCTCTGTTCGATGCCATCCCACTAAATCCTGGCCTCCATGGCGAGGTAGTACGATGCATAAAGAACCTTCTCGTTATCAGTGAAGCCCATGAGTCTCAGAGTGGCTTCAATTGTCTTTAGCCATCCTTGTGCAACCAGTGGATCCTTAGAACCTTCGAAGTCTACTGGCTTGACTCTCTTCCATCTTACTAAAAGTGGTTCCTAATAGGCCGCTCTGGGTTCAGCAGCAGGAGCCGAAACTTCACTGACTTGCGGCTAGGGATGTAACGCCCCCTTTTCAGACGTCACAGATATCGTTACATTCATTCTTTAAAACATTAACTGGAGCAAACTATTGTAATTAATAACATGCATTTGAAATCATAGTTTGGAAAAGCATTCCCAGGATCTTTACATATATATATATTTTTTTACAAACATACAATTCGCAAGAAATTATAATGAGTTAATTATAACAATTTGCTTTTCCATAAACATTCTGTAAATAGTTTGCTAATATCATTTAAATTAAATTGTCCTTCGAAAACAAAAGATAAAATTGTTTAAACACATCTCGGCTGGCAGGCCAAACTTTGGATTTCGGCAGGCCAAACTTTGGATTTCGGCAGGCCGAACTAGACCGGCAGGCCGAAGATCACCCATCGGCAGGCCGTCCGAGGCTTTGCAAAATGGGGTTTTAAAATCAACAAAATCGGCAGGCCGATACATGGCAACCGGCAGGCCGATCAAAATTATTCGGCAATCCGACCAGTATGGTCAGCAGGCCGAACAAAAGACAATTCTCTTTAAAACAAGTTTTAAAGCTTTAAATGTGAAAGAAAATTTATAAAATAATAAAAAATTCATTAAACAAACATTCACAAAATCTAAAAAAACTTATCCTTAAATTATAAACATACTCAAATTCATAAATCATGGATTATTTCATTATAGTCTCTTTCCTTGGCGTTCTTCCATTTGCAATTCTTCTTTCCTAGCTCACACGCTTGTCATTATCCTCCGCCTACTCCATAACTTTCTTACCCTTATCTGCAACATGATGAAAAACTTGAATAAGCTAATGCTTAGTAAGTACATTGTAATTCTCACAACTTAAAACATTTCATGAACATCATCATTATCTTAATAGTGCACTAGGCACATTTTCATAAGAATATATCTTTCATTACATTAACCATATTAAAACTTATTCGTTTTATCTTAAGGGGCCCAAGTGTTGCACCATAACATCATCATCATAGGCGCGCCGTCATGAAAGGAGAGAGGTAGCAATCCCTAACCAAACATGACATGTTCAACCTTCGGGATATCATAAACATAAACATAGGGTGTGCAACACTTATTTAGGTGATACATATATACATACTTATACTTTCATACTTAGAAAAACATTATCATGAAAACATGCATAAACTTTCATGCCTTAAACTTCATGAAAAATCATCATGAGAAATCATCATAAAATCATCATGAACACGTATTTCAAACCTTTCATAAAACTCATACTTTTCATAAACATACTTTTCATAAATATATCATGTTGCAGGTGAGAATATACTTACCTCAAATGAGCTTGCTTAACCTTACTTTTGTAGGTGACAACGTCGCGGTCTTGATGTGCTCACTTCTCAATGTGTTCATGTCATACATTCATAAAATGGTAATTAACATTTACTTTTAAAAAAATTTAATTACCATAACATAATATTTATTTCATATAACTTCATATTTACATTCATTTCTTAAAAACATAATCATATAACACATTTCATTAACTTTAAAACATTCAAATAGAACTAACAACACAATTACACTTCTGACCTACATGAATTCATAACTTAATAACTTTATTTTTACAGACAATTTGAGTACTAAATTCTGCAATATCAAAGTTAACATATAAACATATTAGCATGATTTTTCTTTGGTAATAAAAATTTCATTTAATATTTAAAACAAGTCATACATCATAAATACCAAAATCTGCCAGCAACCATAACACAGTGAACAATCCTTATCTCTGGTCCATTTTTCACAATTTCATACCATAGAAAAATCTACAAAAATTCTCACATGTAATACACTCACAAAATTATAACATATTCAAAAATCACCTTTAAATAAATTTTATACAGCTCAAAACATGCATTAGAAGGCAGGGACTACAAACATACTCTAGGTGCAAAACAGTGAGTCACATGTAATAATTTGTGCCAAACAATTAAAATAAACTTATTT
>CAMOHE010055021.1:0-28378 GCA_946598075.1 Artocarpus hirsutus | reverse complement strand
TTCATGAAAAATCATCATGAGAAATCATCATAAAATCATCATGAACACATATTTCAAACCTTTCATAAAACTCATACTTTTCATAAACATACTTTTCATAAATATATCATGTTGCAGGTGAGAATGTACTTACCTCAAATGAGCTTACTTAACCTTATTTTGTAAGTGACAACGCCGCGGTCTTGATGTGTTCACTTCTCAATTTGTTCATGTCATACATTTATAAAATGGTAATTAGCATTTATTCAATGAATTAATTACCATATCATAACACCCATAATAATCATTTCATAAAAACATCATACTTACATTTTTCATTCATCATAAAACATTGAAACAACATTTTCAACACATGCATATTTCTGACCTTCATGAATTTAAAAATTAGTAACTTAACATTTACATAAAATTTGAAAATCAAAATTGGCAGAGACATACATAACATATATACCTATCACCATGATTTTTCTTTAGTCATAAAAACCTTATTTAGCAATTTAAATAATTCACATAACATTCAACATACAATCTGCCAGCAATAGCTGGGCAGTGAACACTTCCCCACAATATCCACATAATAAATTATTAACATTTTAAAATAATTCCATAAAAATCCTGCATGCAATGAACACTAAAAACTTCATCATAACCAAAAATTACCTTATAATAAATTTTGTACAATCCAAAACGGGTGTTTGAATTCATAGGCAAAATAACTATAAACAAAACAGTCAATGAATTACTTGCAATAATTATTCTTAAACAATTAAAATAAATTTATTTAGACCTAAAAATTCATATGATATCATTTTTAACCTACACATACAGTAGCACACAATTTCTCATTTCCAAATAAAATTATATAATCTTACAAAAAATATAACATAACAATAATCTTACAACTTTACAATTTCAGTAGTCACATAACCTAGGTTTAATAAAAATTCTATAACTCATGAAATACTCATCAAATCATTACCAAACTTTCTAGTCCTATACTTAACATATATATATACATATCCATCAAATTCCGTGCAAAACAACATTCATTTGCAATAAAAACAATAACCATACATATGTGCACAAAAACAGTCAGCAATTATTTACTGTGAGTGGTGAAGAATAGAAAATTCATAACTTTTTATATAAAATTCGGATTAAAGTGAAATTTGGAGGAGAATCACATAACACATGAATAAATAACATACTAAAAATTCAGAGCAAAACAAAGTTTCTAGATGAAGATATGGCAGTCGGTTTGAAGAGAAGAAAATTTTATACATGCTAAAAAAAATTAAACTCTTACCTTAGAATGAATTCTTCTTAAAACTCCTTGAATTATCTCCAAAGAAATTTTCAATATTTTAACAAAGGATTGCAGGAAAATTTGAGAGGAAGAAGAAGAAAAGGAATGTGATAGGAAGAGAGAGAAGGAGAGAGAAATCGAGAGAGAGAGAGAGAGAATTTTTGTTATGGAAATAAAATAAAGAAAACTCATCCTCTTAATACAAATCAGAAATTTTCTTATTAAATGCCAAGCCAAATACGTGTAAATGGATAAAATTGAAAAAGAAAAAGTCAAAATTTTCAAGATCGGTTCGAGATGCCATAAATCGCCTTTGTAAAACGGGAAAATTTTATCCATTAATTCAAATAAATCCAAAGTCAATTGCTTCATTACAAAATTAAACAAATCATCCCATAATTATGTTAATTATCCAGAATAAATTATCCTTATCACAAATTCAACCTTATCATAATTTTGTGAAATTTCTGCTGACTGCTTGTCAGCTGTCATCAGCCTGCCGATCTCTGAAGTTCGGCCTGTCGATCTCAGAAGTCCGGCCTGCCGATGGCACACCATCGACTTGCCGTTATGAGGAAATCATTTTGGCCTGCCAAACTGAATTGTCCGGCCTCCCGATCTATCCTTAAATACAAAATCATTCATAACATTTAATTATCAATAAAAATATAATTAAACATATAACATTAATGACATGAACATTTGAGCACATCAATTCCACGCGAGCGTCACCTGTCATAACACTTAAAATAAAATTGTTAGCACCATTATATCATATATCATAACACTTAACATAAATATAACATTAAACGTCGTTATTTATCATAACATAATCCGTTACATGAAATTAGGCGGGCGTTACATCTCGAGTGTTGATTCGGGGCTTGAATAATAAGAGCGCTCAATTTAAGGGTTTATGAATTTATTGTTTATTAGAAAATCAATGACACTTAAAGATAAAGAAGTAATTAGAGATGTTAACAGATTTCATTTAACTCTAATTACAAATTATTCATGAATGAGTGACTTATATAGTGGTTATATCAAATGGACAACTCTAAGAAATGAGTAATTAAATATCTATAATTTTAAGAGTGCAAATCCAAATATTTAATAGAGTTACATTGAAATTAATGAAAGAGTAATATATTAATTAAAGAGTTTAATTAATATATTAGTTTTATTGAAGCTTGAAATTACTAGTCCATTAGTCCCCCCACCTTCCTTGTAAACACTATTTGTAAAAGTAGAATTATTGATTTAAATAATTAATTTAGAACCATAAAATTCTAAATTAAATATCACTTAAAATAAATTACTTATAAATTGGTATATATTTATTAAATAATTAGATTATTTAATAAATTAAATAAAATAATTAATTTTAAAAAACACACAATGGGTGGATCCCATTGTGTGGCTGACACACACAGTAGGTTACCACTATATGTGGCATCTATAACACAAAATGAAAGTCCTTATGTGCACATCGAAGCTCGTTAACAAAGTTTCCACATTTAGTATTTTTCAATTTTGAATAAATGTGATTTAATTCAAATATGAAAAGTTAAATATAGAAACAAATGAGATTAGATAACAAGCAATATTTTCACCTGAACTGCATAGAGAATGGCGCCACATGCATGGAGATTCCCTCTATATGTGGCGCCTATCACAGTATAAGGAATGAAAAACTTGTGTTTTTGTTTTAATTAAGCATTTGATATTAAATTAAAATAAGAAAACTTTTCATAATTAATTAGCTCTCATATTCTCTATAAATAGAGCCCTCTTCTATTCATTATAGAGGCACTTGTAAGTCTTGAAGAAACTGAGAATACTCTACAAAATTTTCTCTCATAGGCATGTGGAAAGAAAAAGAGAGAGAAGAAAAGTTTTTCATTCCAAGACTCGGTTCACTTTTACGTTGAGATTAATAGGTGACTAAATGTATAACACATGAGCATTTTAAGCACAATAAAAATGCAATAATTTAAGGATTATTGTTTAATCCAATTTACATGATAATATCCATAAAAGCAAAAAATTGGATTTTCAAAGGTAAGAATCATGCCATAGCCTTAAATAAAGAAGAAATGATATGGAAATAAGCTAGGAAGCTTAATTGTTGCAAATTGTGTTACAACAAATGTTAAGACAAAAATACAGTTTAAGAAAAAAATACTATATAATAATATGAAAAAATTATACAGTATTAGAATAATGCAATGTAAGAAAATACATTTGAAAAGTTATGTAATACAAAAATTATACTGCAAAAGTAATGTAATATAGGAATTTGACTGTTTAAGGTTAAATAGTATAAAAATTAGACTGTTTAAGTTAAAACAGTATATGAATAATACTGTTTGGAGAATATGGATGAATAAGAAATGTTGTAACAATATAAAAAATGTACTAACAGTATAGGAAAAATATTGTTAGTATAAATTTAGACTGTACAAAGTTAGACAATGTTGGAATTACATTATGTAATGGATGAAAATAAATATTGGAGGTTATGTGACCTCATGAATTGTATAGAAAGGAATGCCAGTAGTATAGAAAAAATACTGTCAGTATACATTTAGACTGTGTAAAAATTTTTATGAGACCCACCAAGGGGACACCTTGAGAGTTTTGATTGGGCTACCACATTTACTAATGTGGCCTAACCATTAAAGTCCAAGTTAACCCTTAGGGTGGTTAGTCAACAAAAAGAAAAGGAAAAAAAAAAGAAAAAAAGGAAAAAATAGGGGACACTCCAAGGGTGGAGAAAAGGCCACCTCATCCCTTTTGTTTCCTTTATATTTAGCTTTAAAAAGAGACCAAAAGTTGGTCTCCACCATGCAAAAACATGAGAGGGAAAGAAAGAAAGGAAGAAAGAAAGAAAAGAAAAACTCCCATTTTCCCCCCATGGACTTGGAAGCACTTTGGGCAATTCTTCTATCAAAGATTGATGAGTACAAACCTCCAATCAAGCTTAAAGCAAGCTCTAGTGTTTTAGTGCAAAGTTTTGCAATTTTGGAGGTAAGATTGCAAACTTTTTCCAAGGGTTTTAGTGATTTTTATTCAAGGTTATAGATGGGTTTTTAATAGAACTTTGTCATGGTTTATGACAAAGGAATCTAAGCAAGTTTAGTCTCACAAGTAGAGGATCAAAAAGCTTGGTAAAGTTTAGATAAATTTCTAAACTTTATACTTGAAAGTTTATGCTTTATCAAGTATGCCAAGTATTTGATGAAATGTTTTAAGCTATGGCATGTAAATGGACAATATGACATGATTGGTTTACGTTTTAGATTGATGATGATGGTGATGGAAAGAAAAAAAGTGGAGTTTTGTGCAAAAGAATGAAAAAGTTACTAAACTTTGTTAAATTACAAAGTTTAGTTAGTTTTCAAGAAATGATGATTTAGAGGGCATAAATGCCAATTTATGTTCCAAATATGGTATAGTATTTTCGAACACAGTGAGAGAAACAACTTTTGTGAACAAAGTTTTACAAAATTCCAAAAGGACTAAATTGCAAAGTTTTGCTAATTCTCAACAGATTTGAAAATCAACCAAAAAGTCCACTTGAACGTTGGAATTTGAGGAAAGTTAAAACAAAAAAGTTGTAGAAAACATCGAAACTATTAACATAACATAGACAATTTTTCAAAATTCTACTCAGTTTAGGAGCTATGAATTTTATGAAATTTTGAGCACAAAATTTCAAGAAATGGAAACGTTATGAAATGTTTAGAATTCGACCAAGAAGCTTTTGTAAGTTTTATTCCTTACAAAAAATTAAACGTTTTGGTACAAAGTGGTCGTTTTTGGTTCTGGTGGCAAAAATGTAAATATTTTTATATTTCGGATCAAAACCATAAAATTATGTGAAAACTGGGTTTTCACTAGAGAATGTTAATTTCCTACACTGCTGTAGGCAATAAGTAATTATAGATGCTAAGTTTTAAAGAATTTAAATTTTAGGCAAGGAATAAATGAAAGAAAAAAAGATTAAGGGCAAAATAGTCATTTTATGAAAATGGCCAAAATAGACCCAAAACACCTGATGTCGGGAAATGTTCCTGAGTGAGAATTTTTTCATAATATATAGGTAATGGAATAGTAAAGTTAAACAATGAGTTTTATAAAATTAAAAAATAGACGAAAAACCCGTTAGGGGTAAAAACGTTATTTTTAAGAAAACAACTAAAGCAGAGTCATACACTCCAAACTAGCAAAATGCTCTTAGAGGAAAAATGTTCGATAATACATTAAGTAATGAAACCATCACATGAGACGAAAAATTTAATAAGGGATGTTCAAGTGAAAGAAAAGTAACCTGGTAGATTACAAAGTTAAAAGCAACGGGTTACAAAGCAATGTAAAGGAAGGTAAACATAGTATACAAGTTAAGTAAAAAGGAAAGAATAGTAATGTTTAAGTTTCATGGTCAATTGAGTTGATTAATAAAAATAAAGTTAACTAATAAATCGGGGTGTCGTTTGATCAAGACATTGATGCCGACTAATGAAAGGAAAAGAAAGGAAACGGGAATGTTAGAGCTAAGTCCAAGTAAGTCCAACCTCACCTATAGTATTAAGTAAATAATTTTCAAATGCTTATTATATATATGTTTGCAAATGTGTTTGCAATTGTTTTGCAAGTTGATTTTATAGTATATTTGTATTTATTTTACAAATGGTTTTAAAGTTCAAAATAAAATTTGCAATGACTTTGTAACTACTATGTTTAAAGCATATTTGCATTTGATATGCATAATATTTTTAAAAGTTCAAGTTATGACTTTCAATGTTTTAAAAGTATGATTGCATGTGTTATGCAACATGATTTAAAGTTTAAGTCATGATATGCAACATGTTTGCATTTGCCATGCTAAATGTTTAAATGCTAAGTTATAGCACTGTAATGTGTACGCATTCGTTATGCTCACCAAGTTAAAAAGATGGTAAAGTAAAGATAATAAGAAAGTATCATACCAGCCTCCTTGATATGAGGTACATAAGTAAAGTTAAAGTTTTGACCTCCTTCATGTAAAGTACATGACCTTGATGTTTGATGGTCTCAAGTCTTCCACAAGGAAAGTATTATGTTTATGATCTCATGATTAATGATGTTGGTACGAACACCAAAGTAAGATAAGAAAAGATAAGGAACAAAGATAAAAAGTTAAAGTAAGAGAGAAAGGTTCATAAGACGCTCATAACTGAAAGTTCATAATTGAGCATAAATGGAAACATACATTTTAATGTTGCTTGTTTTCCTTATTACGAAATTTTTTATGTTATGAAAAACATTATGAAGAATGTTTTATGTTAAATGTTTATGAAAAACATTTTCATGTTTATAAGAAAAAAGTTTATAAATGACGTTTTATGAAAAACATTCAAGAAATGTTTTACGAAAAACATTTTTAGAAATGTTCATGAAAAATGTTTTCAAAAATGTTTATGAAAAACGTTTTAAGAGAAAGGTTTTCATGAGAAAAGTTTTTAAAACATGTGAAAATTATTTATGAGATTTCGTTTGAAATTATTGAGTAAAAGCTTATTAAAAATTTCTTCATGCTGTAGATAGTCCTATGGGTGACAATAGGACTTGTTAGAAAAGTTGGGTGCTACGGAGGACAGATGTAAAGATTTGAGTATGGATACCACTACAGTTTGCTTCCGCTACTCAAAGAAAAGGTTTTCCACTATTTAATATAGTGTTTTCAAAGTTTTAAGAAAATCAGAGCTTTATGAAATGTTTTCAAAGTTTTAAGATATGTATTTTATGAAATGTTTTATATAATAATACAAATAAGTTTTAAGTTCCGATTCAGTTAACGTTTCTTATTAAGTTTTAAGAAACGACTGGTTACTCAACTTAATTTGTGACAGAAGTCGTAATAGTTTTTCAGAATGTTTTAAAGGATATAAAATGGGAAAAAAAAATTTATTTTAGTATAAGAAAGTTAAGTGACTGTCCAAAAAGGTAGATGCTACAAAAATGTTAGTTGAGTGATCTTTAAAAACCTATAATTCCTTCAATGCCCACACGTTTGTCATTTCAGTGTTTAGGACTATGTGAGAAAGACATGGTTTTATCTTATAGAGATCATCCATTGCAATTCGTTTATCTCCTTTTCTCTCTTCATGCTTCTAAGTAAAGTTTAATATATTTATATATGTCTAAAATTAATATAATCTGTAGCGTTTTATAAAAGTTTTAAAGAAATTTTTGTTATTCACAATCTGTATCATTACTACGTTTCCACTATATATTGTAAAAAACATTTTTCCAAAATCAACATTCGCTAGAATTGTTAATAATATTATAATTATCAAATACGTGTTTAAATGAATCCTTCAATTAAATTGATGCTTTTCCTTTGCAATATATTAAATTTCCATGATTTTATTTTTTCAAAGTTAAACAATGACTAAAAAAGTTTTCAAAAAAATAATGACGAAAAAATATCTTCACATAGTTAAAATTGCTTCTACTTACGAGTAAAGAGATAACTTGATTAATTATGTTAACAAAATAACTAAGTCTAATACATCCTCCAACTAATTGTATATTATTATTATTGACAGTTTCAAATTTTCTTTTTCTACAAATAACATATCCCTTTTTGATATAAAATTTAGATTACATTTTCATCTCATTTATAGTTTTTAGTTCAAATACAAAAAATTACAAATTCACTTTTTCTATAGTTTTCAAAATTAAAGAGGTCTTTTAAATGACCTTTTTTCTTAATCCAAAAATACCTTCTCATTTATAATTTGGGGCTTGGCTCAACCTGGGTCCTTAGGCATTTGCCTAAGCTGTCTTATAGTTGAGCGGTAGTTGGTATTAAGTTTAAACTAAATAAATCCGACTATTAAGCACTAAATCTCTTTTGCACTTTATTTAAAATTATTAATAATGCCGTGGGAGTATATATATATATATATATATATAAACGTGCACATACACATGTATAAAAACTCTATTGGAATTGCAAAGTTTTGAAGCAACTAATGTTTATTAAATTCTATTAAATTTCCATGTTTTTAACTTTAGATATGATGTTTATATAATTTAACTTTAGAAATAATGAATACTAATAGAAAACCTTTATCAAACAAATAATTTAACTTTACATGCTTTGAAAATCTTCGTCAAACTCTCTCAAAGTTATGACTGCTAAGCTAATATTATCTTGATATGATTCCATGCCCAATTAAATACATATATATAGGAAGAATAGGGAAATATCAGATTTTATATAAATAAATCCATGGCCCAAGACTATATAGTGCAATATGATTGTTTTGTTTTGTTTTTTTTTTTTTATCATGTCATAGAATAGAATTGTAATAAACGTGGAAGTTCTTATCATAAAAATTGTCCTTTTTTTAAAACGATAAGAAACTGTTAACACGATCGTCTACAAGATTAGACTGTTAAAAAATTAACCCAACAACTAATATAATAATTTCTATTAATAAGAAAAAAGTCCCCCTATAAAAAAGGAAAAAACAGTTAAAAAAGGGTTAATTACTTTATATTTTCTCCTAATTTTTATTATTTTTTAATTCGTTGTTCTGTATTTAGAAACTATAAAGGTATCCATTGAATTTAAAAAACTTTTTCAATTTTATCCATAATAGATTTTTTTGATTGAAAAAGTAGATATAAGATAAAAATACCTTAATTAAACCTAATTTATTTATAAAATATATGTTTCTTTTGAAAAATGTTTAAAATTTAAAAAGATAAAAATCTTTTTTAAAATTTGATATTTTGTTTTATGATTTTTTTATGTTTTTAGCATATAAAATATTTTTCATAACTATATAAATGTAGTTATTTTGTATTGCCTAATTTTTTTTATTTACAGAAAAAATTTAAAATAAGTTTTTAAAATTTAAAATGTATCTTTATAATTTCTAAGAACACAAAAATAAATTAAAAAATAATAAAAATTAAAAGATATAATTATGTAATTAATAAAAAAATTTTCTTTTTGTATGAGAACCCCATAAAAATATATGAAATCTCACGTAAATTAAAAAAAAAAAATCATCCAGTCAAAAGGAGGAAGGGTAGGCCAAATAATAAAATCGTAGGGAAGAGGGAAGAAGGCGGCAATAATTTTTGGTAATAAATGAGGGACGAACGATGGAATGCCATAATAATACCCCATGCCCTGGGAGAGGATCGAAGAATGAATAATGTCCTAAAGCTTGCTTGGTCCATTTAAAAAGGAAAATTCCCTAACAATGAAATCGCAAATACCAAATTTCCGTCAGTTTTTAGCTTATAATTATTCACTTCCACCGCAGATTCTGGATTTTTTTTTTCTTTTCTTTTAACTGATTCACTTCCCTTTCTTCGTAACTGAGATTCACATTTACAGTGAAACAAAAAAAAAGGAAAATCGAATTAATCTCTCTTCTAGAGAGAGGAGGGAGAGAGATAAAGAAGCAGAAACGAAGACGAGGGAGTTTTGGAGCATATGATGCTTTGTGATTCACTGAGTGATCGAATACAGCCATGGCTTCGTGATTACGACAGGCTTCAGTCCTTCGCCGTTTTCCTCATTTACATTCAGGTAATTTCCAAAATTTTCTACGATAAAATTTTTAGGTTTCATTATTGTTATTATTATTATTGTTTTTGTTATTTCATGTTCATGTTCTTCATTAATGGCAGATTGGTTGTGCGTTGATCGGTTCGCTTGGAGCTTTGTACAATGGCATATCGCTGGTCAACCTCGCCATTGCTTTGTTCGCTCTCGTCGCCATTGAAAGCAGTAGTCAGAGTCTCGGCCGTACATACGCAGTTCTTCTTCTCTGCTCAATCCTTCTCGATATCTTCTGGTTTATTCTCTTCTCCCACGAAATCTGGTGAGTGTTTTATTAGATTTTCTTCTTGGTTTAGGATTGAGAATTGTTGTGCCTGTATTAAATTTAAAAGTTCAACCCAGTGATTTGTTCTTTTTGATGAGCTTGAATTTTTGTGAATATGACTGGATTTTGTGTTTAAGGGTGTCTGTTTAGAGAAATTAGTGAAAGATTGGTGGTATTAATCGATTGGGTTAATAGCTCCGGTACCTTTGCTAAGGGACCAATGTCATGGTCAAATGGTTAATTTTGGACGGAAAAAAGGGACAAATTGGCTCAAAGTTATCAAAAAGTGACAAGATGGGCCCAAAATTAACGGTTTAACTATTAAATTGATTTTTCAGCAATTGGTTTCTCAGCAATTAAAATGAAATGTTGGAGATTAATAAATCAAAAATAAAAGATTGGGGACTAAAATCACACTTTTGTGTAATTTTGGGGATTAACGTGGCAATTTACCCCTAACCAATTTTGATTAAACTAAGCATACTCCTTAATTAGTTAGTTACAGTAGTTATGTCCCTTGGGGTCTTTGAGTCTTCAAAGCTCACTCTCCTGATGGCGCTGTTAGTTAAATCCTCAGCTGCCATTATGTCAGTAGTGTTTGCATATGAGGAGGAACGTTCTCATTTGCCCGTCCCATTTATCTTAGTTTCTGTTATAGATGAATTGATGGATAGTAAATTGTCGTAACAAAACCATATGATTTTTTTTTTTTTTTTTTTTGTTTTCTTCCCCCCTTCCATTTCATACATTTAAAAGTTGCATGCCCTAGTGTAGAATCCCGTTAGACTCATTGCAGTTGCTTGATATTAAGATCCATTATTAAGAGGATTCGAGAAGAATGAAAATGGAGTTCGGCCATATAAGACTGTTTCCATATATATATATATATATATATATATATACTCTCATTTTACTCTTTTTTTATGCGTAGATCAGCACTAGATTTAAGGTAGGAAAGAAGAAAATTTTCTACGCAATTTTTCAGGTAAAAATGATTGTGAGAAAAAATTTCTGAGTAATAGTTAGGCTACTTGTGTTGTAGTCTAGAATAAAAAGCATCAAATTTTCCACTACTTGCTTCTCTCTTGCAAACCGATACTTTTACATATTACATGAACCCTCTCCTTCCTATTTACTCTATCCTGTAAATGTCATCATCAAGCTCTTCCAAAAGCAATCGAGTAGTTTCTTTTATTTCAATCTGTTTCCTGCTTATTCTTTCTTCTTCTTCTTTTTCATTTTGTCTACCACGTATTCAAGTTGTTATTGGTGGTGCCAAAAAGAAGGGACACTTCTATTTTCACTTTTAAATTCTCTTTGGTAAATATTAAATGATTAAATAATATGTCATTTTTTCCAATACTTCATCAGAAACCAGGGGTGGACTGATAATTTGAACCTTTCATTAGTGGCAGTTCCTTGTCAGTGTTTTCAACATGTTTTCCGTGCATATGTTGTTTACCATAATCGAAGAATGTTACTTCTTTAGTCAGTTATTATGGCATGGAAAACTTTGATCGTTGATACCAAGGACATGCTGTCCATGTATGAGCAACTATTTATATAAAGCACAAAAAATAGTTTTTGATGTGCTTCCATCGGATTCCAAGGTGTGGGGTGCTAAAATCAGGAACAATTCTGTTGACACTGGGAATAATGAAGCTTTATTCCTCTTCCTAGGAAATTTACAACGTTCACTTGGAATTAAACCTGATCACCTTGTACTTTCAGCCATTCTCAAATCTTGTGCTGCTTTGTTTGCCATCAACTTCGGGAGGGCTCTTCATGGTTATATTATCAATCAAGGGCATGTTTCCTGCCAGCTTGTATCAAAAGCACTGCTTAACATGTGTGCCAAATGTGGCAACTGGATGATTGCAAAAGGCTATTTGGTTACATGGACTACCAAGATCCGGTTGTCTGGAATATTGACCTTTCTGTTTTCAGGGTCCTGAATGTAGAGTAATGAGGTCGTGAAGTTCTGTGCAATGCATTTAGGTGGTGAGGCAAAGCCCAATCCTATTAGTATTGCTACTGTCTTGCTGGTCTGTGCTCGATTAGGAGATTTGGTTGCAGGAAAGTGGATGCACTCCTACATGATCAAATCTGGATTTGAAGCAAACAACCTCGTAGGAAATGCTTTAGTATCAATGCACTCAAAATGTGGGCTAGTTTCTTATGATGCATATGCTGCCTGTAAAAGCATTAGGCAAAAAGATGTTGTTTTGTGGAATGCGATCATTGCAGGTTTTGCTGAGAATGGTTTTATTGACGATGCTTTCAAATTATTTAGTTGGATGATGGACCACTTGAACCAAATTGCGTGACTGCTACTATCTTGCCCATTTGTGCTTTGTTGGATAAAAGTGTTGCCTATTGCTATCGGAAAAAGATCCATTGTTAAGTGCTGCAACGGACTGAATTGGTCGAAGATGCATTTGTGCGCAATTCTTTGGTGAGCTTCTACTTGAGACTTGGGAAGATGGAAAAAACAGAATGCTTGTTCCAGAGGATGAAATCAAGAGATTTGGTTTCATGGAATGCAATTATTGTAGGGTTTACAGCGAATGGAGAGTGGTTAAATGCAGTGGATTTGTTTCGTAGGCTACTCTTGTTCCACAGAATTGGGCCTGACTCTGTAACTATGGTCAGTGTTCTTCCTGCATGTGCAAACTTATGAAACTTGCAGCTAGGGAAAAGTATCCATGGCTATATTTTTTGACATCCTGCCCTACATGAGGACACGGAAATGCAAGGATCAGGTTCTATGCGAAATGCAACGATGTAGTGGCATCTAGAATTTTTTCAATGATGTTCAAGAGAGATTTGATATCATGGAACGCCATGCTTGATGCCTTTGCAGCGAGTGGATATGATACTGAGTTTCTGAACCTTTTACCAAAGATGTTTGAGGAAGGAGTTAGGCTACTTAACCATAGTTCATTTCTGTGTTAGTGTTTTGACATTGAAGAAGGTTGAAGAAATTCATGGCTATTCGATTTATTTGCTTGGGGATGTTGAGCCCACTATTGGAAGTGCAATAATTGATGCGTATGCTAAATGTGGTGATGTGGAATACGCATATAAAATTTTTCAGACTATCTGATCAAAAGGAATTTGGTCACATGCAATTCAATGATCTCAGGTCATGTAAACTGGGGGTCACATGATGATGCATATCATATATGTAACAAGATGTCTGAAAGAGATCTCACAACTTGGAACCTAAGGGTTCGAGTTTATGCTGAAAATGATTGTCCTGCTCAAGCTCTTCATTTGTTCCATGAGTTACAATCTCAAGGAATGAGGCCTAATGCTATGACTATTATGAGCCTTATTCCCATGTGTTCTCAAATGGCCTTGGTCTACCTTCTAAAACAGTGTCATGGATATGTGGTCAGGGCTTGCTTTGATGATGTTTGCTTGAATGGAGCTCTTTTAGACGTGTATGCAAAATGTGGTGCTATTGACTCTGCTTATAAGATCTATCAGGCAAACCACAACAAGGACTTAGTCATGTACACAGCTATGGTTGGTGGGTTTTCAATGCCTGGTATGGGAAAGGAGGCACTTAAAGTCTTCTTCCATATGCTAGAGATGGGTCTGAAGCCAGATCATGTTATCATTACTGCTGTTTTATCTGCTTGCAGTCATGCTGAACTTGTGAGTGAAGGGTTGAGGACAGTTTATTCCATCGAGAAGGTTCATGGGATCAAACCCACTATGGAACAATGTGCTTGTGTGGTGGAGCTACTTGCTCGAGGTGGCCAAATTGATGATGCATTTGCTTTTGTGCAAAGCATGCCTATTGATGCTAATGCAAACATATGGAGAACATTGCTCGGTGCTTGTAGGAGGCACCATAAGGTGGAATTAGGGCGTATAGTGGCAGATCGTCTGTTTCAAGTTGAAGCTGGTAATGTAGGGAACTATGTGGTGATGTCAAACCCATATGCATCAGAGGCTAGATGGGATGGAGTGGCAGAGGTAAGAAGGCTTATGGGGACTAGAGATCTAAAAAAGCCAGCTGGATGCGGTTGGATTGAAATAGAGAGGACGAGGAATGTTTTTATAGCTGGAGATTCTTCTCACCCAGAAAGAAGCAGTATTTATAGCACACTTGCTATGTTGGATCAACAAATAAAAAATAAGATTAATTATGACTTGGTAAATGCTTAGGGTGTATGGTTATTGGACAAAGTATATCTTTAGAAAATGATTTCAAACTTTATTGCCTAAAATCTATAAAATCTGACTGCTGCTAAGATACCAAAAAAATAAAAAGGATCTGACTGCTTGGGTATAGCATGTACACATGTACTCATGACATCCTGGATGGGTGGATCTTTTTGTCCAAAATAATTGTTGAGTCTCTCATTTGCTGCAACTTGTGGTCTATGGATCGTAACTTAATGAAAAGAGAACCTATTGTACCCATCTAATCTGACTGTGCTTCTCAAATATGATGATTCTTATCTTGTTCTAGATCTTTGTACCACTTTTTTATTATGCTCCTTCTTTCCTCGGAATATTGAGGCACCACCCACAGCTCTTGATTCGGTTGTGAAGTCCTCTTCTAAACCTTCACTAAAGGGTCTTCTTTTTTTTTTTTTTTTTCTAAGGAGATAATATTTTCTAGATTAAAGTCCCCTTTTTGTTTGAGGCCAATGTTAGACTTCATCCTGTACTGATCTTCTGAACTTTCATGTTGCAACGTCCTTATCTGGTTTTTTTTTTTTTTTTTTTTGGGATTATCTTATTCATTGTTTGGCGATCATGTAAAGAAGTTTTCAGTCATTTGTTTCAATTAAGATAACAGTGTCTTGATTTTCTACTAAAGACTTTTATACTGTATGTGAAATACAAATATAGGAAAGGGCCGAGGCCTGAGAGTTAAAAGGTTTCTATATGTCGTTAATATCTTTAGCAATCTCATTTTTGACACAGTAGTTGCAATTTAGGTGGTTCTAGTTTTCCTCTAACATTCTACATCCTTTTGGAACTGAGCCTATGCACATTTTGTTTTCCTTAAAAATCTTTGTTGTATCATTGTCATCTAGCCAAATATTGGCTACTTGTCATCTGGATTGTCTTCACATGGCTAAGTATACTGTAACATATTCTATCCTATCATGGTCTTAATCGAAGCATAAATTAAGGTTGTCGCTCAAAGAATGCAAGGATCAATTAAAAAGCCATGTCAGTCCAGTTGGGTTTACAGCATATTTGCTTCTCTTGATGTCTTGCTTAGAACCTGTAACAGCAAGTCACTAAAGTTAAAAACTCTTGACTTTGGATAGCCGCCGCAAGTACTTGAGAATTCTATTTGTAAAAGTTTGTTGACTTTGTCTCTCCCAGAGGAAGAATCCTTCGGAGGAACGCATTATAAGCTTGTTTTTTAAGAATTTGGTTAGAAAGAAATTGACAGAATTATTAATGAGATTGAGAACGAAAATTTTGTCTTGTGGGATAGGGTTAAATTTTGGGTTTCTTTGTGGGTCTATAAGGATAAAGAGTTTGGTAGTCCCATTTTTTCAGATTTGGTTAGGAGTTGGGATCCCTTTTTGTAATCTCCCTATTTGGATTGGTGAGGAAACCTCTTCCTCTCATCTTTGTACATCTCAATCAGTTCAATAAATTATGTTTCTTGTTTCAAAAAAAAAAGTTTATTGACTTTGGATTCCTAATTGTTTTTCATAATACTCTTCTTTCTCTTATATGTATACTTTCACCATTGAACATGCGACTGCCATTCTGTTCCTGTCTGGGCTATTGGGGATAATATTTCATAATACTGTTTTCCTGCGCTTGTTACATGCATACATTCTAGTGGCATTTGTCATTTTCCAGACTATTTTAGGTCTGGTTTTTCTTGGATTTGTGATCGACATTTACAGTAATAATTAGTTTTTGACAAAAGTTTGAGCAAATTGTGCTTTTTATGTATTATTAATGGACTAAAACTGACAAAATCAAAGTATGTTTTTGCATGCACATGCATTTAGATACATACACGCACACATGCATGTACGCGTATAATATGTTTGTGTGTATGCAAAAGTCATCTACATATCACACACACATGCTAATAGCCTACATTGCTTTAGCAAAATGAAAGTAAAAAAATAAAATTAAAATGATGCATATTCTTTGTAAACCCCCTTTCTTTCTTGAAGAACAATTTTCTGTTAGGTACCTACTGCTGAGGCAGTGGTCATCTTCGTGCTTTATAGTTTTTTTATGGAAAATGTTGTTTGTTTATGCAGGAACATTTCTTCTGAGAAATATGGATCATTTTTTATCTTGTCAGTGAAACTCACCCTGGCAATGCAAAGTATTGGATTTTCTGTGAGATTATCGTCATCGCTCTTGTGGATTCAGATATACAGGTTGGGGGCTTCATATTTAGATACACCAGTTCCAAGAGAAGCAGATTCTGATCTGAGAACCAGTTTTTTTAGTTCTCCCACTCCTGCTGTAGCTAGGCAGTCGTCAGGTTCTGATGAGGTTTTAGGGGGCTCTATTTATGATCCAGCTTATTACTCATCCCTATTTGACGATGGACGGGAGAATAAATTTTCAATTCGGGTATTGTATCTGTCAGATAGCATAGCGGTCCTTTACGCTTAAAATTCTCTTGAATGCAGTTAAATATTTAATATTTCCATTGTTATATTGTATAAGAATGTAATTACCTCCTTTTATACACATGGTACTAGAAATTCAATTTGTGCCTTATCGTTAACTTTTCTCTCTGTCTTCTGGTTCCCCCTCCCCCCACTTCTTGGAAAGAGAATCTTTAAGATGTCATTTTCTTGCATGTTGCTTGCCTCAAGCAATCTATGCTTTTTTTTTTTTTTTGAGTTAGTTTTGCTCCATGCGGTTTGAAGATGTGAAATTTTGAAATTTTTGTTGTACAAGTTTTGTTCCTCTTAATTTTGGCTTTTTTTTTTTTTTTTTTAATTTTCAGAATTTAACCTTGAATATAAGCTGCTGCTGAATCCTATTCCAAAGTCATAAGTGCTAGTCCACGGTGGAATATTTGTCTTGATTTGTGCTACCAAAAATAATTTGGGACTTTTGTGTTCTCTAATATTTGCAGTTTTTGTATAACTTGAAATATTCCTATTTCTTAAACATTGAGAGCAATGAGGGCGTACTTGACCTTAACCATTTGCATCTGCTATTACTATTGTAGGATCAGAATCGTGCCATTAATAGTCCCGGATCCACTTCTGCCGCTGATATTTCTCCTCTGAAGCTATCCTTAGGTAGATCTTTTAAGAGTGTAGATGTAAGTTCCTCAAGATATATCTTGACATTAAAGTTAACTTTGAACGACATAACAATTTGTGTGCTTACATCTGCTGTTACTTCTGTAGGGTCAGAATTATGCCATAGGTGGCAATGGATCTACTTCTGGTGCTGATGCTTGTCCACTAAAGCTGTCCGTAGGCAGGTCTTTTCAGTCTGTAGATGTAAGTTTCTTGGGGTATATCTTTGCCTTTTCACTTAGCTTTGAGCCAGATGATCAAATTGTATGGTTAAATCATGATAAGTTTTGCGTGTGTGTTATCTTATTGTATGTTATTGCAGTTGTCATCTTCTGGTACCTAAGGGAAATCTTCCAGGAATTTGTGGTGTTGTGTTTATTTTTGTGTTTGAGTTAATTTCATCATCAAACAAAACGACAATGTTTGCAATTGGGGCAATTCAAATGAGTTTTCACTATAATGTTCGTGATGCCTCAAAATAAAGTCTGCATTCTTCGGGAAAGTTGATTGCAGGGTTTTTATTATTTCGGTACCCTGTCTTTTAAGGAAAGATCACATTGATACCTTATTGTTTAAAAAATATCTAAAAGGTACCCTGTAGATTTTTAAAATATTATTTTGCTATCCTGAGTTTGTGTTTTGTAATATGAAATTTTTAACTTAATCTTTTATCAATGAACCCTAAATCATGTTGTGAAAACTAAGAAAATAAATACAAATTGTCCCAAAACAACTTGAATAAGTCCACATTATGCTTATCTTTGATGAGTTTTGTTTAATCTTTTGTTTTGATTTCTTATTCTAGTTTTACAAAATTAATTTGGGACTCTAATAAAAGAGTAAAAAAGAAATTTCACGTCAAAAAACATGAACTCAGAATACTAAAATGATATTTTTTAAAACTACTAGTTACCGTTTTGATATTTTCCAAATAGTAAGGTACCAAAGTGATATTTCTCTAAAACATAAGATAGCAAAATGATAATATCCCTTGACTGAATTGAGTATCTCACGATTTACAGCAGGGCATACATAAAAAAGCTATGCCAGTTTATTATAGTTGTAAACTGTAAACCCTATTTGAATCATTTTGGTTTCAATGTTTCCAAGAAACCCGTCCTTCCCATTTCCTTTAGTGTTTCTTTGGTTCGCTCCTGTGCAGCTTTCCTAATATTATATAGATAGTACCAGAATATCTCTTCCCTGATGCACGTCCATAAATCTTCTATGCTGTACTGCCTGGAATTTCATTTCTTCAAGTCATTGATGCAATATATTTCCATCGGAACAGTCCATTCATGCCAGGACAATGCAAACTCTTTGTCGAATGTGTTCCACCTGTTTGAGCTAACAAGATATTTATTTGTTGGCTGGCTGTCTTTGTTTTTAACTGATTTTTGTTGTCGCAGGAGGAGAGTGCAGGTGGTGAGCCTCAGCAATTTCTAATTTGAATATGGCAATCGGTGATTCTTTTTCTTTTCCCGAGTATTTCACTCTCCATACTCATCATTTTTGAGGTATGTTTGGTTCACACAACGCGACCGGGACGGTATGGGAGTGGGCTATGATACTATGTACAGTTACGGAGTTACAGGTTATTAAGCAATTTTTTCCCCCCGGATAGGAAAGGTGCCAATCACTGCACAAACGAAAAAAGACCACATGGTTGCTTTATTTAAGTAGCACTCTATAAGGAAGACAATACTATTGAAGGATTCACAGTCAAAGAAGTGATATTTCAGTTGAGATTTTCAGTTTTTCGAAGCCTAATGATTCTACTTCTCTGGATAACACTTCATTTAGATCGTCAAAAAATGGAGTCTACATGTAAACTTTTAGCACTAAGTTGCCTTGCAAATGCAATGCACTTCTAACTCAGACTAAGAGCCCGATGGGCTCTCTTATCATGGGAAATTGTGGGCCTGGATCGTGAGCCAGCCTGGCCTGGCACATCCGTCAAAATCAGAGAAACCACACATGTTGTGACACTAAAAAAAGTGTTTACTCATACCACATTTAAAAACTATATTATTATATCACATTATCAAAAAAAAAAAAAAAACTATATGACATTAGCGCTCATTACATGTTCAAATTGTGTTGCACTTATATGTACGATCCACGTGAGAGTATTAGTTGTGTTCTACTCGACGGCACACTGTAAATCACTAAGAGGGGAAAAAATTTAAAACAAAAGTAAAAACAGGAGCGAAAGGTTAAGTAAGACTCGGGTTTTAAAATCATATTTTATAAAAACAAACCATGAACTTAACATAATTACGAAAACATTAAATAACTTAACAAAATCATACCTACCTCTTACCTTCTAAATCATCAAAATTGGTCATAACTAATTCATCCAATTTTGTGCCCACCGTTTATCATCTTTGATTATCTCAAATCATACAATATCATATTATATGTGCAAAGCCTATAAATCACTATTGCAGTGGCCCAGTTGGGTTTCGAGACCTGACCCTAACATCGCTCTTTACACGACCTGATCTTTGTGTGGCATCATGCACTATCATATCATTTCAAACAGGATTCTAAGTCCGTTCAGTATCCACTATCATTTAGACATATCATTTCTATAGGTATTCTTTTTACCGGGTTATCATTTACGTTCATTATGATCAATTCATTATCATTAATTCATTATCGTAATTTACTATTATCATTCACTATGATCTTGTTCAACACTTGGTGGAGGTAATTAAATAACAGCAACTTAGTTCTTGAAATTGTTTTAAGAGAGAATAATATGACCAAAACTCCTTTTAAAATCATTGTTTTCAAAAAGAATAGTCTAGGGTCCTACCTCGTTATCCAATATGATAATACATACACCGCAATCTTGACCCATCTACACATCAGCTCTTCGAATCCGCGAACAACGTTACATGTAAGCTAGATTCATCAATATTTAACTTAGAGTATTCTACAATATTATGTTATCTCATGGTGTCTTACGTGCCTTTAATGTTCAAGAAATCATGCCACAAGGTCAAAATCTCTATTTTTGTTATAAACGGTAAAAACTAGTGGAAAACAACCATTTTCATATAGCACGGTCACCCTGTCGATTTCCCTGGTTTGTCTTGCCAAACTATGTTGTTTGGCCTACCGACCACCTGAGTCCGGCCTACTAAATTGCTTGAATCTAACTTGCCGAAGCTTAAGTTTGGCCTGACAATCTATCAAAATGTAAAAAATTCTAGGGTTCGAGTCTCGGCCTCTTGGAGCTTTCCAAGCTCGATTCAACTTGTTTTTCACCATTTCAAACCTAGAAAACATGCAGGAATCACTAGGTAACAACCCTAGACCTTTTTGGAACAAAATCCCTAAATTTAAACATAATTTCAAAATTAATTTGAAGATTTAAGCAAAATGGAAAAACTTGGTTAAGTTGGTTTTAGTTTAAATAAAGCTTAGATTCATGGTAAAACATTAGATTGAACGCTATTTTAAGCTTAAGGAAGAGTAGATTTCAACATTCAAGGAAGATTGAAAATTTTGAAAATAAAACTTTGAAACTTTCAGAAAAGGAAACTAATCTCAAATTTAAACTTTTGCGCGGATTGAAGTGACTTTGAAGCTTCAAATGCCCATCCTTTGGCCACCATTTAATGGTTGAAAAATTAGAAGGAGAGGAGGGAGAGAGACAGCGCCGAGAGAGGGAGAAAGAGATGAAGGAGTGAGAATGAAAGAGAGGAAAAGGAAATTAAACAGAGGAGGGAGAGAGAGAGTTGGGCATCTGAGTAGTACTTTGTATTCTCTGAGTTGGTTTTGAGGAAACTATGGGCGGCAGATTGTTTTGTTAAAAATATGTTAAAAAATGTTAAGTGCTAAGAATAAATTTAAAATAAAATACCAAAGTTAAGACAAATCAACAAGGTAATTCAAAATGTGATTTGATGAAGATAATATCACAAATTAATTGTATTAAGTTTAAATTATGATTAGGCACACTAATGCACCAATTACATACTAATCATACTTTAATTAATTTCATAGCATTACAGCTCTCTACCCCTAAAAGGAATTTCGTCATCGAAAGTAAAGCTTGTCTCAATAGTAGAATAAGTGTGGATACTGTTCCTGTATAGTTGATTCCAACTCCCATGTCGAGCTTTACCTTTCACGACCTATGGGCCATGACAGGGACAACTAATTAATTAAACTAAACAACTATACGACTAAATTGAAATAAATTCAAATAATTAAGTTTAGCTAAACTAAACAACGACTCAAACGAAATAAATAAATAAAATACTCAGCCGAAACGAGTCTCATCAGCAATCATCATCACGTGGATGCCAACCACGAGGTTGGATGGATAGTTAAATTAAGATTAATAGTACAACACTACTCACATAATCACTCTTAGAATAAATAACATTATGCGACTTACATAGACATTGACACTGTGGTGTTGCTACAATTCTTTCATCAACGATATGGCATGATGTTGTTGACTAATACCTCCTTATTGGTCATATCCTCTGGTATCACTACATCATGGAATGTAGCAATCTTGCTAGAGTCGGGATAGCTTTTCGTTAGCATTAACACACTTTATACATCTTAAGCGCGAGAAAGCTTGTGAAAGAATCAAGTCGGTAAGCAACTGCATCGACTTGGAGAGTAATAAATGGCCCAACAAACCTCGGTAAAAGTTTTCCACTTATGTCGAAACGCATAATCCCTTTATGTAGAGAAACCTTGTCAAGAACGAAATCACCTTTTTCATATCCAAAAGTTGACGTCTCTCATTAGCATGATTCCCTTATCGGTTTTTGGCTATCTTTAATAGATCTCATATCACGACAATCGTCCCATTGTTTTCATTGATTTCATCTAGTCCGATGAGGATCTTATCTTTTGATTTTTAACTAATTAATCTGTGACGCCTGTTATTTTCCTAACGGGTATTGTGGTAATTAAATTAATTATTAGTTTTTCAATTAAAATTTGTTTCATCTAAATCTATTTCATGTTATTTATTTCTACTTTTTTTAAAAAATTTTCTAAAATTTTTCTACATCTATTTAGTATATTTACCTAAATGCCCTTGGAACTTCTAATTATTTACAAAAATGCCATTTTGGCATTTTGTGTCTAAAAGTCTCTAAAGAGACTCATTTTTCCTGCCCTCTTTCTTTTCTTACCTCGTCCTTGTCGACACTCTCTCTTTCTTTCTTTCTTTCTTCCTTCTCTTTCTCTTTCTTTTCTTCTTCTTCTTTACATCCATGGTGAAGCAAAACCAAGGAGATCAAAAGGGAAAATTCAAGCGACCCTTTCACAAAAACCACAAACAATCTCATCCAAGGTCAAAGATCAAGGGGATTTAGATGATTTCAAGATTAAACTTTACTTTTGAACTAAGTTTGAGGTTAGATTTCTAAAACTCTAATCTTGGTTCTAAGTTGCATTTTGGTATGAAAATTAAGAGAAATGTGTTCTTGATGTTTGGGGGTAATTATACAAAGTTTTTGACGCTTGATTTACATAAATCTTTATTTAAACTGAGTTTTTGAGCTAGTTTTGAAAAATTTTGATCTTTGGTTTAGATTTGTTTATTGAGCATGAAAATTTTAAAAAGAATTATCTACATATATTTAAATGTGTTAATCCATGATTTTTATGCATTTTCTATACTGTTAAAATTGTTAAAAAGGATCAGATTAAGTTTTAAAGTTTGAAAACTTTGAAAATGAAAATTGGAATTACCAGAAGTTTTTCAGTCAGCAGGTTGATCTTTTCAATCGGCAAGCCGAACCCGTCAACAGGTTCAACAGGCCGAACACCACGAATCGACATGCCAAACACTATTCAATTCGATAGGTTGAATTGGAAAGCTCGGCAGGCCTATGAACAGTACCGGCAAGCCAGAAGAGTGTCCAAAAATAGCAGTATTGTTTAGAAGGTCAGAAATTGTTGATCGATAGGCCGATCAGGCATTCCAAACACATTTGCTTTAAACCGTTTTATGTTACAAAATGTTCCAAGGATTTCATATAAATGATTATGGCATATTAATAAGAATAGAATTAAAATTGGTTGTTTTATTGCAAGATATATATGTATGTTGAACTGTTATTATATGAGTGTCACATATGAGATAATGATATGACTTGTCCTATATTGTACAATAAGGAATATATTGATTTGACATTAGTTGTTGTAAATTGAAAAGCATGGTTAGGAATAATTAACTCTATAAATAATGAACGATTAAAGAGGAATGGTAAGACGTGAAGAGGGTAGCGGTTATGTCTTTGGACACGAATACCCTCAAAGGTAAAACAAGAGAGAGCCGACGGTGCTCCGTTGGGTCGAAAATCTCAGAACACATTATGCAGGAATCGACTTCATGACGATTCAGGGCTTGATGTCCCCTCACTAGAACACCCTTAGAATGTTGTAGGGTGGTCAAATGCATCCATTTGGGTTTGTTAAGCTAAGTGATATGATATTCTAATTGCACGGTGGATATAGATGAGCATAATTGAATCCTAAATTAATGTGTATATATACATATATATATATATATATGTATGGAACTTGGTAACAATGATTATAAGATATCCACCGGAATTAAACATGATAACATTGATGAATAATGATTATGAACTAACCATGCAGGTTTTACTGTGGCAATGATAAAAACCTAAAGGTAAGTAATGTTTTTCCTACTAAGCATGTTGTTACTCATTCCCTTATATTTTTAACTTTTTAGAACTCACTAAGTGTGAGGTGCCTACGAGAAAATAATTGAGGAAACTATGTAGCTATATTACGTTCGAATTGTTTCATTTGATAAAGATTGTTCTTCATGATAATGTAAGAAATTGTGTGTTACTTTGTGTGACTATATTAAGATATGTTGAGGGTTGGAATAATGATGATGACAGTTTTATATTATTAAATTTAAGGTGCTATATTAAACTGTGATTTAATTATTGTTTATATTTTTACTTTGATTTGAAAGTTTTCATTCAAAGACCAGGGTAAATTTCTTTTAATATTTTATTTTTATTTTCTGATTTTTATTTTATTTATTATGAGCTGTTAACCCCCACTTAGGGCCGTAACATAATCGAATGCGATTGCCCATAAGTTTTTCAAATGGTGCCTAATAAGTACTCGTTTAGTGACTATAATTAGATAACAAATCATGATAGACGTAGATACTTATTCCAAATTCCATCGATTTCCAAAATTACATGGATGTAATATATCCTCAAAATCTGTATAACTTACTCAAAAAAACCATCGGTCTAAGAATGAAATACAATGCTTGTAACGATCAAGAAAATGTCATTAATAAAACCTAATATTTTATTAGGTTTAATTAATGAATTTACTTTTAAAAAAATATGATTTTTGTAAAACTTGTAATTTTTGTACAAAATTACGATAAAATAAAAATAAACAGCATTGATTGCATATTTTATGGCAAATGTGATGCAATGTTGATATGGTAAAATACAGATTTAATGAGTTGAATTACTCAGAAATCTGTGAATAATATCTATAAAATAAATTTTATATCACAATTAATTGAAAATTGTGGTATAAATAAATGAACGACTAGAATGCAATTAGGACACAGAGGTTGTCCGAACCTTAATTTGGGGTAAGAAGGAGGCCAAAGCAGTATACGAATACTGCTGAGTGAAAATGCAGATACAAAAAATGTTATGATTGGCCTCCAAAATTAAACGAAAAATAAGTTAAATGTTTTTATACAGTCTAAGGTTAGGAAAAACATTGTTTTGACCACGGAAGTATAAGAAAAATACTGTGTGATGAAAAATTACACTGTGTAAATTTTTAGTCCAACTAAGTGGACATTTGTTACTTTGTTATTGGGCCACCAAGCCCTAAAAGGTGGCCCAATCATGTGAGGAAACCTAGGGTATACTCATGGATTACCACGAATAATTAAAAAGGAAAAGCAAGCATTTAATGCATATCACAACATTTTCACTCTTCCTTCTCCACCAAGCTCGGCAGCCATTGTTGAGAGCTTCCAAAAAATTTTCTCAACCTCAAAAATTGCAAAAATAACCCCAAAACAATTTTAGAATCAAGCCCCAAGGATTTTTACAAGATTAAAGGTAAAATTCTAAACTTTTTATTGAGTTTTCAAGGGGTTTTTCATGGGTTGAAGGGCAGATGTTAACCCATGTTATTTTTACATGAAAAGGAGGCTTAGAAGCATATCAAAAGGAATTTTCAAGGCTAGAAATCAAAAAGAGATTATTTTGGCAAGTTTTGGTATTCAAAGTTTTGAATTTTTGTTTTCTCAAATCCATATGAGTTCTTGAGCTTATGGTTGATGGAATTACATGTGTATGTGATGAATGACTTGTTTAGATGATGAAATTTTGATTTAAGGTGCAAAATGACAATTTTTGCATAAAATAATATTTTTACAATTTTAGGGTTAAATTCTGTAAAAATGAGGTTTGAGCACGAAAATGACCTGAGTAAGGCATGAAATAGACTCTGCAGGGGTAGATTTGAAATTTTGAAAAGGAATTTGACAAAAACGTCCAAGGGACCAAATTGAAAGAAAACTTTCTTTCTCGGCAGAAATAGAAAATAGCCAAAAACACCCCTGTACAGTGAGATTTTGGAAAAATCTAAAAAACAAAAGTTGTAGATCTTGACGAAAATGTTAAATGTCACAGACGGTTCATCGAAAAACTCAATCGTTTGTGAGTTTTCAAATTTTCAAGAATTTGTTAAAAGTGAAAATGTGGTAAAATGGAAAAAACTTCATTTTTCAAAATGATTTGAGGTATGGTACTTCAAGCAAAAATGTTTCTTATGAAAAATAGGAATTTTTAGTGTAAACAAAAAATTTTAGCCCTAGGGGCAAAATTGTCATAATTTTTGGTTTAGGGACTAAACCATAAAGTTTTATGAAAATGGGGCTTAAGTGTGAAATAAAGGGATGTGAGCCACCAGGACATTATTTTGAAATTAATGTATTGCCATTTTTATTAAAAGAACAAAGCCGAGCTCAAATAGGTCAATAGGCCCACAGAGGGCAAAATTGTCATTTTTGCCCGAATAACCCGAAAGGCTCTAGAAGGGCCTTAAGTAAGAAAAGAAAGTGATTAGGAATATTTTCACTCCTCGTAAGTGACGATAGGGTAGAATTCGACATAAATAAGAAAATCAGTGTCTATAGAGTTGTGTACAGTTATACAACTCGAACAACTACGTAATGAATATTTTGTGACGAAACGTATTGAAATTGGCTAATGAGTTTCATAATTGGCCAACAGGATCCTAGGAGTGTAGGAGACCAAAGATCAAAGTTGATTTTTACAATGCACAAAAGCAAGTAAGTACCCTTCCCACCTACAGCATGAGATGGTAGGTGTAGAATGCGAGAATATACATATTAGGGTATAAATTCCAATGTGAACTTGTTTGTTGCTATGAAATGAATACCTAGAGATACAGATTCGGTACCTGTGTGTATATGATTAAAATACCTGAGTGTATATCATGTTATGTATTGTTACATGCAATATATGGTGTACTTGTGTATATGATCATGAAAACATTGATGTTTATGAAATAGGTACTTGTGGGTACTCTACAATGCATACGAACTCATGTTTTATGGATAACATGTGATTATCATTTCATGCATGGTATGACAACCATATTAAAGGAACTGGTAAATATGTCACCATAAGTTAAGAAAAGTGTCGTACCGACTCCCGAAGCAAGGGGAGTTTAAAGGATAAAATATGGTCACGGTGTTACGTAGACCCTAATAAAATTGTGCAATGGTACGAACACTTGGGCCCTAATGAAAGATAAGAAACGATGAAGATAAGAAAAGTTCATAAGAAAGCATAATCGAATCATGCATTCATTTGATTGTCCATGTGGGATTTATGGGACTTACTGGGCAATGGCTCATTAAGTATTTTATGCTGTTGGTATTCCGACGAGAAGGTCAGAATAAATTCTAACGATGAGCTGGCGGATGGATGATGTGTACAGACTGGGTATGGAGTCCGCTACTGTATGTTTCTATTGTATGTATCAAAAGTTAGTTTGAAAAGAATGGATTGAAAAGAGGAATATTGCAAAAGTAAGAATGTTTATATAAATGTAAGTTTGTGATAGTATTTTGGAAGTTTCTGAAAATTATAGTATTTGAAATATTCATTTAGTTTAAAAAAAAAAGTTTTTTAAATTTTTGCCCCAAGTATGTAAGAAAGGATTTAATCACAGCCCAAAATGGTGGGTTGTGACAGTTGGTATCAGAGCGGAAGTCTTGTCATCCTACTGCACACCGTCATCTGCTCCATCGCCATGGCTCAAGTAAGATAGTTTTATTTTAAGTATGAGAATGTTTAGTATGATCAAGTATAGTATTGATACATTAATTACGATGATAAATATAGTATATGGCAGAGCCGCATCCTCATCGCGACATGGAGGCCGATAGACGAGCAAGTATAGCGTTTCGACACACGATGCCACTGCGTTACTCTGGAAGTCGGCAACTGATGAGGGCATCGGTAGCACAAGCAAGAGCACAAGGGAAGAGACATATTTAGATCCAATTCAAGTTCCCATTGGTTCGGTTACGAGAGCTCGTGCAAAGAAATTCAAAGAAATGCTTATTGGGTTGATTCAAGCATCTTGGGCTCAAGCCATCGCATGGAGGCCCATTGAGGGAATTGCATGTGACATCTAGACCAACAAATGCGTGATTCAAGTTCTAGAAGGGACCGAATAATCCTATGGCTGCAAATAATCTGGCTACTTTCCATTTCAGTTACTTTCCCAATTTGAGGCGACAAGTGGCAAGAAGAATCAGCTACTTGCCTGATTATTGTCTTGTTTCCTTTTCTTTT
>CAMOHE010055019.1:0-24928 GCA_946598075.1 Artocarpus hirsutus | reverse complement strand
TAAAATTATACAAGGTTACTAAATTTCCACAAAATATTCAAATTAGATTTAAAATGCTCATTAAGGCACACTAATCCACCATTTATCATTCTAATACCATTTAATTAACTTCGGGGTGTTACATGTATAACCTAATCACAAATAATGGTGTGACATTTTATATATATCTAACATATTACAACTGTCAAATTCATATAACACAGTTAAAACGATGATGCCGATCAATATATAAATATTAAAGTAACCGTTAAAATGACACACACGTAATATTCCTTTTTATAAATCTTTATCCATCTTTTTTATCCTCGTGTTTTCGTGTGCTATGACCTACTTCCATCTGATCACTAATGTTATTTGTCCAGCCTAGCACTCCATCAGAATAAATTTTTCAACATATTGATGATCTATAATCTAGTTAAAATGGTCCTTTTATTTGGTTGAGGAGCTTTCATCTTCTTTCTTCTCCCCTACATGGGAATAGAGATGGGTGTGCCTTAGAACAAGAATTAGTCCATTGTTAAGATTATAGTGTAAGAAATTAAAGTTGTTAATTATGATGGAGGGACCCTCTTATATATAGCTGAAGCACCCTCAAGGTAGGATGCTGATTTGGAGAAAATATAAGTGTGAAATATAAATGATAAAAATTTTCTTAAAACTTTTGAACACAACATTATATATTATATTAATTTAATGCTTAATAAATATATATACAATTTATGCTTACCTGGTTGAAGCGATTAAGATGGAATTCTTATACAGAAAATGTTCTTTATGAAACCAAAGCTTATAGTTGAAGATAATTAAAGTTCTTAACAATGAGGGAAGGACCTTTTTCTATATAGCTCAAGCCTCATATATAGCTTAAGCCTTTAGGTAGGATGCCCTTAAACAATCCAGTTAATCATCTCAAACTATTTGTAATGGGCCCTCCCTTATGTTATTAACAAATTAAACCAATCCCTTGCTAGGATCTAAATTTTTCTCAACAAAAACTGTTGGTTTTTAAAAGCTATTTTAGAGAAAATATGCAAAAAAAGGGAATGTATTTAAAAAAATTTTCATAAATTTTTTAACACAATGATATAAATTATATTAATTCGACGCTTAATAAATATAAATACAATTTATGCTTACCTTGTTGAAGCGATTAAGGTGAGATTCTTTAACGGATAATTTTTTTATGAAACCTTGGCACAATTTAGACAAATGGGTGGGCACGCATATAAGGAATTAAGGTAATCTAATGATCACTCTTCTCTATTTGGTCTTCCACTAATCTCAACATATGAGCAAAGCAGGATTGGGAATGGAAGAACTCTTCTTCTCTTTTTTGCTATGCACGCCTATTGCTCGGGTTTTTGCAAAGTTTTTATAGTCTAACCAAGACTCTATTAATTGTATGTAGAATGAATAGAGGAGCTTGCTATATATAGGAAATGTGAGACATCCAATTAATTTTGAAAACTTCCTTTATTTTTAAATCCAATATCACATATTTAATTAGAAATAAAAGAGATAATTCTCCTTTTTCCTATATGCTTGTGGCACTACACACAAAGAGATTCTCTATACATATGGTGCCAATCTCCTATTAGTAAATAGAGAAATATTACTTGTTACTCAATCTAATTTGTTTCCAAATTTCAAATTTTCAATTTGAAAATATCACATTTTTCAAAATTAAAAACTTTTAGAAAATAGGAAACTTAATGAACAGGTCTTGCACTTCACAGGGAATTTTCCTTGTGTAGGTACAACCACACACTATTGGTAGGACCCATAATGTATCTTCCAAATTTAATTATTTTAATAATTATAAATTAATTCAAAATTGATTTATTTTGAGTGATTATTAATTTAGAATTCCATGTTTCTAAATTAATTAATTAAAACCAATAATTTCACTTTTCCAAACAATGTTTGGAATGATGACAAGGGCGACTAATAGACTCCTAATTTCAAACTCTGAAAAAACAAATATATCAATTAAACTTTTTTATTAATTCCAATGTTACACTCCTAAAAACTTGAAACGGTACTCTTAAAATTACACACACACACTCACACACAGACACACACATATATATATATAACTACTCATAAATAAAGTCATCCATTTAATATAGCCATTGCATATATATTAATCTACGCAAATAACTCATAATTAGAGCTTGATAAATTCTGTTAACCTCTTTAATTGCATCTTTATCCTTGAGTCCTTGAGTATCATGATTCTCTAATGATTAACAAATTCATAAACTTAATCCTCAACTTAAGTGCTCATATTATTGAAGCCCCAAATCATGCTCAAGTAAATTCTTTATTTTCTTCTTAATAAAGAAGAAATGGATTCTATCACGTAATATTAACATTCCCAGCTACTTACTTTATTATGCCTCTAAAATGCAAAGGATAGGATTAGCAATCTTAAATCCATACTGAGTAAGTCAAAAGACATAATTCCATAAACAATAGTCTACTAATAACTCAGAATTAAGATCATTCTATGTATGACCATCGATTGATATGATTAGAACTTGATACATTTTAATGAAAATTATTTAGTTATTCATATCACATCATGTCCTACTTCTACATAATCATATTATGTATAATGCACTCATTTAATGACTTGCTATATTTATAGTTTTGATAAGACCAATCCATTCTCAATGGAAATGACCTACACCAATTAGTTCAATTAGAAATTCTATCTTTTAATTGAATAGTTAATTATATATTGTTAATTATTTTAATTATCATCCTTAAATATTATCCTTATATATATAACACAATGATATTTTTAATGTATACAAAATAATACATACACATATAATGAAAAAATGAATTTATTTATTTTTTTAAAATAATGTACAAGACCAAACTTCATATGCTTTTTTGACATCTATCTTAACAATACAATCCTTATTTCTTTTTTTGATGTCTAGCTCAACTGCCAATTTGACGTGTAGAGCTTGCCTATCATCAAGCTCTATACAAGCAAAAAGACACACACACACAAAAAAAAATAATTATGTTTGACATAGGCAGTGTCACGGCCATCAAATGGTTGCGCCAAGCTTAAAGTGCTTCTAGAATTACGATTACAAGTGCTTTAGGTCACACGTCGAACTTAATCATATATTATGTAAGAAAATATTACCTATATGGAGTAACCATGGGTTGTTAGAAATTATATTTTAGCAATTTATTGAGAATGAATTTAAATATGGCAGAGATAGTGAAATCCTCGCTGGCTACTGTTATATGATATCTTGATGGCCCAAGCCCACGTGGCAAAGAAAAGGCCCAATATGGCCAAATGGGATTGAAGTTGAGATAACCTTTAGAGCTTGTCCATACACAGAGGTCGAGATTAAAGAGGCCTCATAGTTATCGACCTTTAGTACGTGCTCACTTTGAGACTAACAACATAATATGGGCAAGGTCGACAATGGAGACAGTGTGCCTATAAACAAGGCCATTTACACAAGTTTCAACGCACTTTTGGGCATGCAGGGACACCATATACCGTATATTATGGGTTGGCACAACACACTAGGATTCTTGTCTTTATTATCCTCATTTTGGTCACCCCTCGATAATGCCTATGAGCTATATAAGGAAGAAGGGAAGACGTGATAGAGAAGGGGGTCTTGAATCTTAGCATTCTCTAGAGTGTATTTTCCTTTCAATCTTCTTTTTCCTTTTAGGGGATTTTGTATGTAATATTCAAATATTATAGAAAAAGGAAACACCACAATGGATATAGCTCAATTTTAACGAGCCATTATAAATCCCGTGTGTCAAATCTTCATTACTTGTCAAATTTTACTGCATTTACTATGAGTGATGGTGAGAATTATTGTTAGATTTATTGTTGATTAATTTCCAGCATCAACTATTGGCACTAGAAAGAGGGCCTTCATTTCTAAAGAATAGACCCCCAGCATCATCAGATTATCAAGCAAACATCATGGTGACAACTCACACTAATCGCACTAGAGCCAACAGTAACTCCATCACATAGAGGCTGCTAGATCAGTTGGAGGCGGTGGAGGAGTGAAGAAGGGAAGGCAACCTTTGGGAATTACCTTGCTAGAGCAAAAGGTAGATAGGATGATCAGATTGCTTGATTAAATCTTGGCGGCCTTGATTGGCCTTCAAGACGGTAACCTTCTAGATGAAGACTCGAAAGACCTAAGGGACCCATCTGTAGCTGGGGAGGTAACCAAAATAACCTTGATGGAACCAGAGAGACTGAGGGTGGCCGACAACGGAAAGCCAATTCAAGAGGTAGCCGGGAACGAAGAAGAAAGGGTAAGTAGACTTACCTTTAAAAAAGCCATTCCTTCTAGACCACTAAGGTGAGAAATAAGTCTACCTCCTCTACCTCCCAGACGTGATGTCGAACCAGAAGTATCCACAGCTAACATCGTAGGAGACTTAAAGAATCAACTTAGGAAGAAGGATCTAAGGGACCACTTGCAAGAAAAAAGTGTGGCGTCCATGGCCAAAAATCCTGATGTAGTTGACCAACCAGCTCAAGACCAGCCAACAAACAGTTAACTAGTCGATCCCAACCTTATAGCTTAGTAGGAGAACTAGCAAGTCCAAACCAAATTGGGCATCCTTGCGGATGAGGTTAAAATATTGGCCAACTGTATAGGGAACTAGAAGAAAAGATCGATATACAAATGGTGAAAGATAACCTATACAACCTTATTTGCACCTTCCATCATGGGATTACCTCTTCAAGAGAGGTTCAAGCCCCCTGCAAATGGCGCCATATGAAGGACTCATAGATCTAGATGATCATATCTTGATTTATGAGTCATATATAGGAACTCTATGGGATCCCATAGGAAATTATGTGCAAGGCTTTTAGCCAAACCCTCTTAGGATCAATAAGGAGATGGTTCAAAACACTCAAGGCTGGAAGCATAACCTGCTTTCAGGATTTGAAGGTGGCATTCCTCAACTAATTCGTAGGAGTGAAATCTCTACCACTTGCAAAGGAGACGTTGAGTTTCCTTACTCATGGGCCAAATAAATCCCTCAAAGATTGGATTGCAAGGTTTACTAGAGAAGCAACCACCATGGGAGGAGTATTCGAAGATGTTGCCCTTATGGGTACACTAAGTAGTATGTGCACAGACATTCCTTTCAAGGATGATCTCGACTGCCAGGGTCCCAAGATGTATTAGTAGCTCTTGTAAAGGGCCAGGGGCTACATTAACCAAAAAGAGGTCAAGGGTTTGGCCTTTAGAAAATCAATGTGGAGCGATGATAGTGGTACATAGCCCAAGGATGCATGTAAAAGGAAAACAAATCTTTAGGGGCAAGAAAGACCAACGCTGTCCATTTATGCCTCGACGAGTCATGCAAGACAAGTGGTCATCATGAATAATGGTAAATGGCAGAGACATGAAGGGGGAAAGGGTCGACCCAAAAAAAAGTACGACACTTACCACATTCCTACCATGCCCATCGATGACATCTACTATCAGATTAGTGATCAATCCTACTTCCACGTCCCCCATTGATAAGATCGAACCCGGATAAGCGAAACCAGTGAAAGTATTATAGGTTTTGTGGTGATTTGGGACACTATATTAATGAGTGTGTGAGCCTAAAAGATGAAATAGAAAAGCTCATCAGGGAAGGTCGTCTATACAAATAGAAGGCAGGCAAGAACAAAAGACACGAGAGGGGGAATGGTCGACCTAATAATAGGAGGAATGAGGCACCGTGATGCGAAGGAGACCGTTGACCTAATGACAATAATGCTTCTACAGGCATGATTCACACAATCTATAGGGGACCATACCCTGGTGGTGACTTGCGAAGGTCCTAGAAGAACTACGTCTGAGAGGCAAGAGAGAGCTCTAAAGATAGATTTTGCAATGTGTCAACAAGCAAGCCTACCAAAAGGCCAAAATATGAGGGGACAAAAATAACCTTTTTAGAGGCAGATGCCCACGGGGTCTATTTTCCACATAATGATGCCTTGGTGGTCGAGGCAATGATTGGTAATTACACTATTTGTCAAATTTTGGTGGACAACTGTAGCTCAGTGGACATCACCTACTTAGATTACTTGAGCAAGATAGGAATCTCACTAGACTAGAAGACGCTAAACACTCATCTGCTATATGGGTTCACCAAAGATAGCATAATACCCAAAGGAACAATCACACTCCTAATCATGGTGGGATAGAAGCCAAAGACAACAATGATTATGTCCAACTTCCTTATCATAAAAGGCAGGGACCAATACAATGCAATAATAACAAGGCCCACACTAAGAGCCTTGATGGATGTGACTTCCATTTATTAGTAGAAAGTTAAGTTCCCTACTGCCCAAGGGGTGAGTGAGATGAGAGGGAATCAGAATGAATCCAGACATACTTATTCAGATACCATCCATACCTACACCAATCTAAGGACAATGGAGATGAGGATGGTGAGAAGCATGGTAGAAGACTTGGACCTCAGGCTGGGGGAAGAGGTAACTAGTATAGACCCACTGAGGATCTTGTGGAAGTAACCATAGACAAGGATAGCCCATAAAAGTCCATAAAATTAGGTTACGACTGAAGAACGGGGAAGCAGAAGAACATAAAAAGTTTCATGAATCAAACCTCAACATGTTTGCATGGACGCACAAGGATATCGAAGGAATCAACACAGAAGTGGCCAATCACTGCCTTAATGTTGACCCAAGCTATCCCCCGAAGAGGCAGAAGAGGTGGCCCCTAAATCAGGAAAGGTGTGAGCCTTCAAGAAGGAGGTGGATAAGGTAGAAAAGAACAGGTTCATTAGAGAATTGAGGAACCCATATTAGATCTTGAATCCTGTCTACATTAGGAAAACCAATAGAAAGTGGAGGACATGCATCGACTTCAGTGGCCTAAACAAGGCATGCCCAAAAGACAACTTTCCTCTCCTCCAAATAGACCAGTTAGTTGACACTACCATGGGCCACGAACTGCTAAGCTTCATGGATGCCTATTTAGGCTATACCAAATTCCTATGCATCCACGAGATTAGGAGCACACCTCTTTCATTGTCGTTAGAGGGTTATATTGTTATCTTGTCATATAATTTAGACTAAAGACTGTAGGGATGACATATTAGCACTTGGTGAGTAAAATGCTTGGCAAGCAAATCAGGAAAACAATAGAGGTATATGTGGATGATATGCCGGTCAAATTAGTGAGGATGAGCTACATATTACTCATCTATATGAGATGTTAAATATTGTACGGAAGTATACGATGAAGCTTAGCCATTTGGAATATGCCTTCGGTGTCACGTTAGGGAAATTTCTAGGATTTATGGTAAGTAGGCGAGGGATAGAGGACAACCTCGAAAAAATCTAGATATGGAAACTCCTCAAAAGCCTAAAGAAATACAAAAGCTTATGAAATGCATGGCAGCATTGAGCTGTTTTGTCTCTAGGGCAATGGATAAGTGCATTCCATTCTCTAATGTCTTAAAAGCGATCGAATGGATGGTAGAATGTGATGATGCCTTTGAAATCTTGAAGAGTTATCTTAGGAAACAACCACTACTATCTAAACCTCTGCTTGGGGAGACCTTACAAATTCATTTGGCTATATTGCCTCATGCCATAAGCTTCATGCTGATCAGGCAAGAAGGTAAAACCCAATAATACTTGCATCTGGTAGAGTTTGAGTATAACAATAGCTACCAATAGAGCATTGGCATGGCATCATTTGAAGCACTGTATGGACGATCGTATCGGTCACCAGTGTGTTGGGTAGAACTAAAAGACAAAATTATTCTTGGGCCAGATGAGATTCGTGATAGCAACGAGAAAGTTGTTGTGATACGGAATCAATTGAAAGTAGCTCAAAGTAGGCAGAAGAGCTACGTGGGTAGGAGACTCCAACCTTCAAAATTTGAGGTAGGAGATTTTGTTCTCTTGAAGGTATCACCTCGTAAGGGCATCACACGATTTGAAGTAAGTAATAAGCTTGCACCAAGATATGTTGGGCTATTCGAGATTACTCAAGGCATGGGTGTGGTTGCCTATCGCCTAGATCTTCCTCTTGAACTTTCTCATGTTCACGACGTATTACATTTGTCGATGCTTTGGAAGTGTCTGCCTGAGCATAACAAAATAGTCTTATTTCATGACGTGTAGATCCAAGAAGACGCGACGTACAAGGAAGTGCCGATTTAGATTATCAACTAGAAAGTGATCAACTTATGATGTCATGATATACCGTTAGTGAAGGTCATGTGGTAGCATCACGGGGTTGATGAGGCCACTTGGGAGTTAGAATCGACTATGGGGGAGTTCTATCTGCATTTATTTTGTTTCTGAAACGATTTGTAAATTTCAAGGGCGAAATTTCTTTTAGGGGAGGAGAGCTATAACACCCCAAAATTAGTTAAATGTTATTAGTATGTAAAATGGTAGATTAGTGTGCCATAATGAATGTTTTAAACTTAATTTGGTTGTTTTGTGAAATTTCTATGTTATTTTGATTATTTAAATGATTTTTAATTACCTTAAATTATTTTTATTTTTATTTGTCATCTTGGATTTTGAAACAAAACAATTTATCAAATGTCAAAAATGCCCCATTTTGCAAAACAGTGGGTGGCACACGGTTTTCACATAGTGAAACCACCCACTTCCTCTTTTATTTAAACCCCTCTCTCTCCCTTTCTTTCACTCACGTCTCTCTCTCTCTCTCTCCTTCACTTTCTTTCTCTCACTCTCTGTCATTTCTCCCTCTTTTGATTTTAAAAATTTTTGAGTTTAAACTTCAATCTTCAGTCAATTGGAAGCTTGGGAATGTGATTTGGCAATTACAGCTATGAATCAAAGCTTAAAATCAAGGTAAGTTTTCAAACTCTAAACTTTCTTAAAAATTTTTAATTTTCTTAGCATTTTGAAATCTAAGCTTATTTAAGCTTAGAAAACCTTTAATCTAAGTTAGAAAGACTTAGAATAACTAGAATCTAAGCTTGGTTTGGTTAAAAACAGATTTAAATCAAGATTTTTTATTTTTCTTTATTTTTAGAATTTTTCAAAAATCTTTGAGTAAATCTTGTTTGAATGTGTTAAAAAGTAATCTACTATGTTATTCTATCATCTATGAGTGTTCCTATGCCTAAGTACTAAGAAAAACAGGTCGAAATGAGGATTTGGGCTTGGGGAGGCCAAAACCTGTGCCTGAAAAATTTTGAAATTTTTCAGTTCGGCAGGCCAGATTCATGAGTTCAGTAGGTTGGATTCCTATGTCCGGTAGGCCAAACCTGGAAAAATTTGGTCGATCTGACCTAATTTGCTGGTAGGTCAAACTGCACAGTTCAACAAGCCGAACTAGGGGGACCGACAGGCCGACCGGGCATAGTGAAAATTTGTTATTTTTCACCTGTTTTCATCATTTTGAACCCCGATTGAGATTTTAACATCACAGTAAAATTTTATAAACTTAAATGGCACACTAGGACACTAAGAGATAGCTTAGTGATATAGAATATCCTAAGCTAGATACTAATAGACCTGGTTTATATATTTAAGGTTGTTCGTGGTTCTATAGAACTAACGTATAGCAGATCGAGACTGTGGTGTGGGACATTGGCACGAGTGTTGAGGTAGGACTTTTACCCCTTCCTTTGTAGCCTAGTTTTAAAATGATTTTGGCCTTAAAAGGATTTTTATTAAAATATTTTTCAACGATTGAATGAAAAGGATTTTTCATTGAGTACGTTCTTAAACATTAGACTGAGGAGATTTTCATAACAAACCTCATAATGAATGTAAATGAGAATACTTGGTAAAAAGAGATTTTTGATAACTAATAGAAATATATAGACGAGCATGATGCCATATCAGAGATCGAGTTATGTAACGTGTGACCTTGGAGGCAGGTCCCAAAACCTAGTTGGGCCACTTCGATGGTGAATATTGGTTTGCCCAGAAAAGATAGAAAGTTACTTTCTAGGCGAATTGTTTTAAATAGGATATATTTAAATGAAAGGTAAAATTGTATTTAAATTAAATATCTGTTTTTAAAGCATAGTCCTACTGAGCCTTTCACTCACATTTTATTTGTTTTTAAAACCTTTTCCCCTAGGTGGAATACAGCTTAGGGCTGGAGACTTCATGGCCAGCAATTGCGTCAACAAGGCAATTGATATATGGTAGCGAATGACTATCTTTAGGGTAGACTTCTTTTAAATTAGTGAAATCTATGCACATTCACCACTTCTTGGTTTTCATTTTTACAATTACCACACTCACAAGCCACTCTATATATTGAACAGGATAGATGAACTTAGCTTCTAGTAATCTTCTCACCTTGTCTTTCACGATGTTGTTTGGTTTGACACCAAGTCTCCTTCTGTTTTTTTCATACTGGCTGATGGTTAAGATCGATGCTAAGCTAGTTTGAGATTATGCTAGGGTCGATTCTTAGCATAATTACTTGAGACAATGCAAAACAATCATTGTTACACTACTAGAAACTTGAGATTACACAACCCTTATTTAACAATGTTTTTCAAAACCTGTCATGGTAAGAAGAGGTAAAAATGTAGAGAGTACCCCTGAAAATATGAAAACCTTCATGTTATCCGTTGACCAGACCTATGAGCAGCAGAAGAACCAAGTAGGTAATTTGGGTTATAAAATAATCAAGGCATGTATAACTTTAACTTTTACTTCAATTTTGGACTATGGTTGTAATTTAATATTGTCGCTACTATATGTGTGCACAAATTGTGGGTCAGTGGGACCCAACACCTATTCTCTTTCTCCCTATTATTTTATTTCATTTTGTTTTTATCTTACTTGCCTAATTATTATAAATATTTGTTCAAAAAGAATTTTAAATTATCACTATTTCTTAATATCAAATTCTTAACTTATGTTTTAAATAAAATTTTTTTTCTTAATTAACTTAATTAAATCATCACGTCACCTCTTGTACTCCGAGGCGTGACATGGAATGAACAAAAATGTTAATTTGAGCAAGAGGCTAGAGTCATGATGCCCATCAACCATGGTCGCGATGCTGGCGGGACAAAGAGCATGAGATTTGGACAAAACGGCTAGCATTGCAATGGGAGACAACTAGCATCGTGACGCTAGCACGTCAAAATTAAGATCTCATAACATTGCCTGACATCACGATGCCAGACAACTAGTGTCGCGAGGCTAGTTTATGAAAATTTTGAGAAATTGAGTAATTTGTTTCCAATTTTATCCTTACAAACCTAGGTGTTTAAATAGACAATTTTAGGGTTATTTTTTGGACCTTTTGTTAGTAGAGAATAAATGAGAAGTTACATACAATGATGGAGAAGACAAATCATCCTGAAGGATCTGTTCATGTTGGCTGAAAGAGATGACTGCTCCCGGAGATGATATAAAAGTTTATACAAGAGAAACTATCAAGTATGTATGTTAATTGTATATGAAAAGTTTTGATGATGAAGAATGTAAAGAAAAGGTTAATGAAATGAAATGATGAGTTTATGATCTTGCTTGTATTTACATGGATTTATGAGAATTTATGTGACTTGAGAAAATTTTGATAATTTTTATGAAGTCAATAATATGTGTTAATGTAATATTATAATTTGACAGTAGGATATTTGACTGTTACCGATGGATGAGGTATCTGGAGGACCCGCGAATCCGGATATGATAGCTATGATCACTGAATTACAATGAAAGCTCCAAGCTCAGAAGCAAGAGATGCAAGGGTTGCAGAAGCAGCTAGCTCATTAAAACCCCATACCTCCAGCATGTGCGGCTACTTTGCCATTGGCACCACCAGCACAACATGAGAAACCAGTGGCTCTGATAGTTCCTACCATCCCTATCACTAAATTTTATGAGAGATTTTAGAGAAGGAAGGTCCCAAAATTTGATGGTTCTACTAACCCATTGGATGCCGATGACTGGCTCACCAGCATAGAAAGGGTTTTAAAATTTACGGGACTTAGTGATCGTGAAAAGGTTCTATGTGCTTCATTCTCTCTCACTAAGGACACAAGAAGATGGTGGGAGCCTATTGAGCGCAGGAAAAACATGGATGAAATGACCTAGTCTGAGTTTGTTGAGGAGTTCAAACGGGCTTTTTTTAATGTGGAAACCATGGCAGCACAACAGGAGGAATTCAACAACTTTCGACAAGGAAATTTATCCATGACTGATGTTGTTAGGAGATTTAACCAACTGGCACATCACTATCCTAAAGTGGTGCCAACTGAATGGGAAAGTATAAGAAGGCTAATGAGGATGTTCCAAACTGACATTACCCTCATAGTTGATAGTAGAGGACAAGCCCCGAAGGACATAGAAGACTGCATTAAGCAGGCGACTAGAGCTGAATTCATAATCTCTCGTGACAAGGAAGAGAGAACAAAGATCTTTAAAGCCCAAATGGAGGAAAAGGCCTTGGCTAAATAGAATTGAGTAACATAAGTAAAAGGACAAGGAAGTACTTCAAGTTAGGGGCAAACCCAGAGCAATCAAATGGGACATAACCGCAACAACAATAACAACAACAATAATAAGAGGAAATGGAATGTAAACAACCAAGGTAATCGGAAGGGACAACCACAAAAATAGATGAATGATGGAGGAAATAGCAAACCCCTTGCAGACAGTGTAGAAAAGACATGCAGGGGAATGTAGAGCTAGCACTAACAAGTATTATATTTGCAACAAGGAGGGACACTATGCTAGGAACTACCTCTCCCATCCCCAGAGTTAGAATAGTCAGAATCAGTAGGGACCTCAAGGAACCCAGTTACAAGTAGTCCAAGCACAGATAGAAGGTCCTAGCATCAGTCAGGGCCAATTGGAAGTTCCAGAACCAAGTGGATGGATTTACGCCGCATCAAAAAAAGGGTGAAGCTAGAACCTCAATAGTGGTAACAAGTCAGCTTTCCATTGCCAAAACCGATGCTTATGTTTTATTTGATTCTAGAGCAACACATTCGTTAGCATCACTTAAATTTGCAAAATGAATAGGATTTAAAGGAGATAGGATAGCACAGACATTTCGAACTGCACTTCTCTCAGGAGGGGTATTAAATTCTGATCATTGGTTACGTCATGTACCACTCATCATTTGTAGTAGGGAATTATTTATTGATTTGATAATAATCAATATTCAAGATTGCAATGTTATCTTAGGAATGGATTTTCTAGGAAAATATGCTTCCAAGATCAATTATCGACATTGCAAAGTCATGTTTCGACCTCCCGAAGGAGAAAAGTTTGTATATTCGAGGAAGATTCCCAAGGCTCCAAAAGCGTTAATATCTGCACTGAAAGTAAGGAAACTGCTAAATAATGGATGCACGGGCTATCAGTTGAATTTGGTAAATAAAGACCAAGAAGCTCAATTAGGACCAAAGAATATCCATATAGTGAAGGAGTTCGTCGATGTGTTTTTGGATGAACTGCCTAGGTTATCGTCGGAACAAGAAATTTCGTTTGAGATTGCATTGACGCCTAGTACAGCTCTGATTTCAAAGGCACCATATTGCATGGCTCCAGGAGAGCTCAAAGAACTTTAGGTGCAATTGCAAGAACTGTTAAACAAAGGATTTATTCAGCCTAGTCATTCCCCATGGGGAGCACCCGTTTTATTTGTTAAGAAGAAAGATGGAACTTTATGGATGTGCACTGACTACCGGGAACTGAAAAAAGTCACAATTAAGAACAAGTATCCACTTCCAAGAATCGATGACTTATTCGATCAACTAAAAGGAGTGGCAATATTTTCAACAATTGATCTGTGCTCTAAATATCATCAGCTTCAAGTTAAGGAAAAAGATGTGCCAAAGATAGCGTTTCAAACACGATATGGGCATTATGAGTTTCGTGTCAAGCCATTTGGGCTGACTAATGCTCCGGCAACCTTCATGGACCTTATGAATCAGATTTTCAAGGACTACCTAGACAAATTCGTCATCGTTTTTATCGACGATATTTTAATTTATTCAAAAACACTAAAAGAACATGAGGAACACCTGAGGATTACATTGCAGTTAGCATCAATTGTACGTCAACCTCTCAAAATGCAAATTTTGGCTAAAAAACGTCCATTTCCTCAAACATGTGGTATCACGAGATGGAGTCTTTGTCGATCCTTCTAAAGTTGAAGCGGTGAATAAATGGCCTATGCCAAAAAGTGTTACTGAGATCAGGAGTTTCCTCGGTCTAGAGGGCTACTATCGACATTTTACGGAAGTATTTTCTAAGCTCGTAGCATCGCCACAGCCCTTACTTAGAAGGCAGCAAAATATGAATGGACTAAGAAGTATGAAGAGAGTTTTTAGGAATTAAAGACATGACTCACAACTGCACTGGTACTAACCATACCTGATCTGAACTTAGGAAATTTTGTAATTTACAGCGATGTATCAAAGATAGGCTTGGGAGCTGTACTCATGTAAAATGGAAAGGTGATCGTGTATCCATCTAGGCAACTAAAGGATCATGAAAGGAACTACCCCATGCATGACTTAGACTTAGCAACAGTCATATTTACATTAAAGATCTGGCGCCACTACTTGTATAGAGCTAGATGTGAGATTTATACTAACCATCAGAGTCTAAAGTACATTTTCACACAAAAGGAACTCAATATGAGACAATGCAAGCGGCTTAAACTAGTCAAGGATTACGACTGTGAAATCCTATATCATCCTCGAAAAACTAACCTAGTAGCTTATGTGCTCAGTCGTAGAGCAACGTCTTCTTTGTAATGATGTGACTGATCCCAAGACCTCTTCAAAAAGATTTGATAGTAGCATGAATAGAAATGATCACAGGAAGATTAGTTGATCTGTCATTCTAGCCAAACATCTTCGAGAACCTGAAGGAACGGCAAGAAGCAGACTCATCACTATGAGGAGAAACCAGTTCAAATTCTGGCCCTAGAAGAGAAGGAGTTAAGGAACAAAAAGATACTACTCGTTAAAGTCTTATGGTGTAACCAACAGATGTAGGAAGCAACCTGGGAATGAGAAGATGAAATGAGGAAAGTCTACCTTAAATTGTTCTAATTTTCAAGGACAAAAATTTTTAAGGAATGTAGGTTGTAATGACCAAGGGAAATCATTAACAAAAATCTAATATTTAATTGGATTTAATTAATGAATTTACCCTCATAAATCATATTTCTTATAAAATTACGATAATATATGACGATTACTGTTGACAAAAAATTTTACTACGAAGTTGATGCAATGTTGGATATGGTTAAATACGGATTTTTGAGCTTGAATGCTCAGAAACCTATAAATAATATTTATAAAATAAATTTTATATCATAATTAATTATAATATTGTGATATAAATTAATGGGTGATTAAGGTAAAAATTAGGTAGAAAAACATACTAAAACCTAAAATAGTGTAAAAAGGGTATAATGCAGTTTAAGTACACTACTAAGGTAAAAACATTGATAGAGGAAATACTATGTTTTGACTCCAAAAGTTACTAAAGAATAGTTAGGATATTTAATATAGTACAATAATATGCTTTTCAATAGTTTGACCCCAACAGTAAAGAAAAATACTGTGTGATAAAAAATTACACTGTGTAAAGTTGGAGGGACCTACCGAAGGGGACACCTTGCAATTTTTGACTGGGCCACCATATCTACTAATGTGGCCCAATCATTAAAGGCCACCTTATGCCTTAATTATGGTTTAGAGTGATGACAAATCGGAGTAAATTAAGAAAAATAAAATCAATTATACTAAACAACTAATTAAACGAAATGAATAAATACATAAAATGCTCAGCCGAAACAAGTCTTATCGATAATCACCTCATGTGGATACTAACCACGAAGGTTGCTAGATAATTAAACTACAATTAATAGTACAACACTACGCACATCATCATTCTTAGAATAAATAGAATTATGTGAATTATGTAGACGTCGACACCGTGGTATTTCTATGATAATTTCCTTACCAATATGTCACGACATTGTAGACTTGCCACCTCTTATTCGACAATCTGGATCGGCACTTCCTCATACATTGTATTCTCTTTCAGTCGGTCTTATATCATGGTAATCTTTCTCATCATTTTCATGCATCTCTTCTGGACCAGTGGCCATCTTATCCCTCAGTTTTAACCAATAAACTAGTGATCGACACAATCTTCCATAAAGTGCCTCAAATGGTGCCATACCAATGCTTGCTTTGTAACTATTATTGTATGTAAATTTAACTAGATGTAAATGTTTTCTCCATTTTTTGCCAAAAGTCCAAAATATAAACACACAAAGTATCCTTGAGAATCTATATAACTCACTTAGTGTCACAACCAGCCTTTCCAAGCTGTGATAAAACTTTTTCTTACTTACATATAGGAGAAAATTTAGGAAAATTTTTTTTCCACATATAGATATTAATACCTTTGGGAACACAATATATACATATATTTACTTAACTCACTTATTTGTACATTACTGGTTTTAGCAACTTGAAAACACAAATATATACTTGTACTTACATAAACAACCGTTCTTATACAATACCATTTTCTAAACTTTACATTTCAAAATAACATAAAATATGTTACAGCGGAAACATAATAGCGGCAGATTCCATACCCAATCTGCACACCAGTTATCCCTCCGTCAACTCATCAATAAAATTATTCTGACCTTCTCGTCAAAATACCTACAACATGAAATACTTAATGAGCTTACGCCCAGCAAGTCCCATAACCCACATGCACATTCAATAAAATGTATTATCCAATTATGCTTTCTTATAAACCTTCTTTATCATTATCATTTCTTATCTTTAACTAGGGCCCAAGTGTTTGTACCATTGCGTACTTAGGTCTACATAACACCGTGACCATACTGTAATCGTTAAACTCCTCTTGAGTTAGGAGTCGGTATGACACTTTTCTTAATTTTTGGTGATATAATTACCAGTCCATTTATTATGGTTAACATACCATGCATGAAGTAATAATCACATGTTATACACAGACATAAATGCTCTTGTACATTATTGTACACACAGGTACATACTTTTATACTCATAGGTATACTTTAATATACATACCTATATAAAGTATAACATACACACAGGTATTTATTTAGTATACTCACAGGTATACACCAACATACTTATAGGTACTCATATCATAGCATACACACAGGTATACACCTTGATTTACACACAGGTATACATACACACATATCACATTCTATACCTACAATTCCATACTGTAGGTGGGATGGGTACTTACTTGATTATGTGTACTATGCAAATCATCCTCGATTCTCTCTTCCCTAGACTTCAAGGATCTTGTTGGCCAATTTCAAAGCCATTAGCCCATATTCACTATGTTTCAATACAAAGTGATGGTTAATTAATGAATTGAGTTGCATAACTATATACTACTCTGAAAACCACTAATTTTCTTAATTCTATTTAACTCTACCCTATCGTCTCTAACAAAGGGTGGTAATCTTTCTAACCATTCTTTTCTTCCATTTAGGGACATTCTAGGACGATCTGGTTTACTCGGGGAAAAATGACGATTTTTCCTTAATGGGCCCACTAGCTTTCCCAAGCTCGATTTCGTTATTCTTGCAAAAATAGTCATGTACTAATTTTAAATAATACCCTAGTGAATCAGATCTCCTTATTTCACTTCTATGTCCCATTTTAGTGAAACTTTGCAGTTTAGCCTTAAACTGAAAATTTTGACAATTTTGCCCTCGGGGCTAAAATTTATTTCTTTAAACCAAAATTTTCTATTTTTTAGAAGGAACATTTTTACTCAAAGTACCATACTTGAAATCATTTTGCAAAATGATGTTTTTGCTCTTTAAATTTTTTTTCAATTTTAACAAATACAAATTATTGAAAAATTAAAATCTCACAAACGGTTGAGATTTTCGACAAACTCCTTATGCTGCCTAACAGTTTCGTCGAGATCTACAACTTTCAAGTTTTAACTTTTTCAAAATTCTCACTGTACAGGGGTGTTTTTACGCATTTTTCAAATCTACCGAGGGAAAACTTTTTCTTTCAATTTTGTCCTTGATGTTTTTTTGTAAAAATCTATTTTTAAACAATAAATCTACCCTACAAAGGCAATTCCAATCTTTGTTTGAATCATTTTCTGTGCCTAACCATCATTTTTGAGAAACTAAATTTAAAATTGCAAAAATAACACTTTTTACACAAACTACCACTTTCAACCATTAAACCTTAATTTTTGCAATATCAACATGCATAATTCATATTTCTATGGGATGCAACCAAAAACTTGCTCAAGACCCATATACTTTTAAAGGAATAAAAATCACAATAAAAATCACAAATTTTCAAAACTTTAAAATTCAAAACTTACTCCAAATAACACTTTGTGCTTTTAGCCTTCCAAGGCTCCTTCAATTCTCCTTCTTAAACACTATTTCCATGCATAAATACCATGAGTTAGGTTCCTTTCTTTTCCCCAAGAAAACCCTTAAAAAAGTTTAGGTTTTTACCTTAAAACTTGTGGAAATTCCTTGAACTTTGCTTGTTACACTTACTTGGGCTATTTTTGCAAATATTTGGGTTGAAAAAATTTTTGGAAGAACTCCAACAATGGCTAGCGTGGGCTAGAGAAGAAGAAGAAGTGAAGAAAATGGGATTTTTGTGGCTTAATCCAACATTTAATGCATCCTTATCCTTTTAGGTGACTCATAGGTAATCAAGTGGGTTACCATGTGGCATAATGTGATTGGACGACCTTTCATAGCATGGTGGCCTAATAGAAATTCAATTGGTGTTCACTTTGTGGGGCCCAAACTTTACACTGTATAATTTTTTATCACACAGTATTTTTCCTACACTACCGTGGTCAAATCAGTGTAAACTCATATCTTTAGACTGTATAACCTACTTCACTTACCTTTGGTTTACTTTTGGAGGCCAAACGTAACATTTTTCATATCTGCATTTTCACTTAGCGAAATACTTGTACTGTGTTGGCCTTCTTTTTACACTAAGTTGGGGTTCGGTGGACTCTATGTCTTATTTGTATTCTAAGTACCCATTTATGAGTACCATAATTTTATAATTAATTGTGATATAAAATTCATTTTATGGATATTATTTACAAATTTTTGAGTAATTAAACTTATAAAATCTGTATTAAAAATATCCAATATTGCATCACATTCATCACATTCACAATGAAATCTTCAATTAATACTATAACACCCGTCAAATTTTCATGTAACGAATGAATAACGACGTACAGTAATTTCTTTATTGATATGTGTTATGATATAATGATACTAACTATTTTATTTTAAGTGTTATGACAGGTAACGGTCACGTGAAATCGATATGCTCAAGTATTCATGTCAATTACATTGTGTGCTTAATAACGATTTTGTAATAATTTAATGCTTTGATGAATTTTAGTGTGTTAAGGTAGATCGGCAGCCCGAATTGTCTCTCATAGAACAGCAGGCCGATGAATATGATCGATAGGCCAGGCCTCCTGGCTTCAGTAGGCCAAAGTGAACCATTTGCAGGCCGAAGACTGCTAAAGAGCAATTAGTAGAAATCACCCAAAATTTGTGACAATGATGACGATGATGATTGGATAAAATTGGATGATTAATTCTGATTAATTAGCATATTTTTGGCTTTTTTCTTTAATTATAGTAAAGGAATGTTTGACCTTTTGATTGATTAGATTCTTTGATAAGGTTTCCTATTTTTGAAAGCCGAAATATGGTAAGTAGGAGCTAATTTGTTGACTTTCCCTAATTCCCCTCCAATCCCACATGAAATTGGCCTCAATTTAGTCAGAAAAATTCTAATATTACAAGAACTAAGTTGACCTACCTCCTCCCTCATCTTCATTCATGTAAAAAAAAAAATTCACACTCTCTCTCTCTCGAAATTTCTCTCAGACATCTTTCTTTTTTTTCTCTTTTCATGTTTTTCTCCTTCTTCTCTCCCTCAATTCTCTTGCAAATATTTGAAAGAAAATTTGAGTTTTATCTTGGGTGAATTCGAAGGAAGCTTGAGAAGAAATTTGAATGGTCCTCTCAAACTAACCATCCATTTGAATGGCTCTCAGCATATCTTCTAGAGTTTGAATGGTCCTCTCAAACTAACCATCCGTTTGAGGGAAAGCTATGCTAAATGTCAGCTTCGTTCCCATTGCTTGGAGAATGCTCCTCTAAAACTTGGAAGTGAACCGGCCATCCCTATCAGAAATGATGGACTTTGGAACTCCATGGTATCTAACTATCTAGGCAACGTATAGTTTAGCTAGTCATTCTATAGAACTCTTGAGTTTAATGGGTAAGAAGTGTGCCTATTTGGTCAATCTATCCACGATTACCCATACAACGTCGTGTCCTCCTGTAGTCTTGGGTAGCCCAGTTACTAGATCTATGGTTATCTGGTCCCATTTTCATTCTAGAATTTCAATCTTTTGTAGTTCACCTACTGGTCATTGATGTTCAGCCTTCACTTTTTGACACGTGAGACATTTGTTGACGAATCTCGCAACGTTATTCTTCATTCTATGCCACCAGTAGTGCTCTTTCAAATCTTGATATATTTTAGTAGCTCTTGGATGAGTCACGTACGGTGCTTCATGAGCCTCCTCTAATACTTGTCTCTTTAATTCTTCATCGTTGGGAATGCATAATCTGCCTTTATAACAGAGAGTGCCATCTTCTGAGATGCTAAATTCTACTTCGTTATTCTCAAGAACCTCATTCTTAGCTTTAAGCAGCGATGGATCTGCTTTTTGCCGCTCCTTTAAATTCTCCAAGATAGCAGGTTGGAAGGATAGATTGGCTAACCCTCATGTGATTAGCTCTATTTCTACTTCTATCAAGTCCTTCTGAAGAGGTCTCGGTATTGGTCGTACCATTGCAAGCGAAGACGTTACTCTACAACTGAGGGCATCAGCTACTTGGTTAGCGTTCCCAGGGTGATATAAAATTTTGCAGTCGTAGTCTTTTACTAACTCAAGCCACCTTCGCTGCCTCATGTTAAGCTCCTTCTGCGTGAAGATGTACTTCAGACTCTGATGATCCATATAAATCTCGCATTTAGCTCCATATAGGTAGTGACGCCAAATCTTTATCTGAGTGGGGGGAAAAGGATATGTTGGGTATTTGCCAAATTGTTGTTTCAAGAATCTGATTTGTAAGAAGGTAAAATAAAATACTAAAATTTTGTTAAAATTAAATTAATAAATGGTGAAAATTAAGATAAATCAACAAAATGATTAAAATGCAATTAATTAAGAAAATATCACAAATATGTTATATTAAAAATCAAATCTCAATCAAACACACTGATTACTAATTTAGCATTCTAATTATCATTAATTAAATCCAGACATTACATCTAAGTTTCTGATAAAAAATTTATAAAGAGAATTATAGGGTAAAAATGGCTTTCTTCTCAATTGAGAATGTTAACTCTAAATAAAAAACTTCTAATATTTTTTCTCTCCCTAGTGTCACGAGCTTACTTTCTCCGAAGGTACTCATGCGGCCTTAGCACAATCCCGATGCTAAGTCAGCCTAACTTATCACACTCTTGCCTAGAATAAAGAGAACTCAAGAGAAGATGGAGAACTTTGAAAGGAATGTGTATTAAGTTAAGAGATCTTTACAAGGCTTTGATTCTTGGATTTCCTTGGATATCTTGGATACTTCTTGGATGCCTTACAAATGAGAGAGTTAGTCCTATTTATAGGCCTCTCCTAATGAATGAATGGTCTAGATTACATTGATCCTACAGTTTCTATTTGCTATCTAGAATGTTCTAGCAAAGTGTGAAAATATTTACAAGCATGGAGTGTTCTAGAGAATTCTATACTATTCTACTATTTCCCTAAGTACTCTAAAGTTCTAGAGTCTTCCAGAGAAGTCTTGAATCTTTCAGGACATTCTGGGTTCTTTAAGATGCTTCTAGACTAGCATAGAACCTCCTGGAATGCTGTGGAACGTTGTAGAACACTCTGGACCCTTCCAGAACCTTCCTTGGGCCAATTCTATCCTCAAAAACGCCCAAGACAAGTGTGTGGCCTCCTCATGGCTCAGTGGGGCGTGACATTCTCCCCCACCTATGCTCGCGATGCCCTCGTCGCGTCCCTATGGTAGTGTTGGATTTTGTCTTTAAATTGCCAAAGGGCCTCCTCGGTTTCCCAACTAGCCTTGGTGTCGAGCAGTCCCTTCCATTTGATAATGTACTCCCGATAACTTGGCACACCTCGTCTTTGAATGACTCGATCTGTAAATATTTCGTCGAATTCCTTGTCAAAGGAGGTGACCACAGCTGTGGGTGCTCGATGGGAGACTCCTCTTGTTGGATCTTCCAAGTCTTCATTGTATGGTTTAAGCATGCTTACATGGAAGACTGAATGAATCTTTAATTTGGGTGGAAGGTGTAGTTTATATGAGACCTTACCTATGCGCTTGATCACCTCGAAAGGTCCTTCATACTTGCGTATTAGTCCCTTATGGACCTTCCTGAATGTCTTGAATTATTGTGGTAAGAGTTTTACCAGGACAAGGTGTCCTTCCTTAAACTCGACATGCCTTCTCTTCTTATTTGCCCATTTCTTCATGCGCTTTGTTGCCTTATGTAACACTGCTCGGGCCAATTCTGCCTGCTCATGCCATGACCTGGCAAACTTAAATGCAATAGGGCACTTTCCTTCATAGCGAGTGGCAAGGGAAAGAGGAGTTGTTGGCTGTTGTCCCATGATGATCTCGAATGGACTCTTGCTGGTGGCCTCACTCTGTTGCAGGTTGTAGAAGAATTGTGCAACATCTAGAAGTTTGGCCCAGTCCCATTGGTTGGCACTCACATAGTGCCGCAAGTAGAGCTCTAATAAAGTGTTGATGCGTTCTGTCTGACTGTCGCTTTGCAGATGGAAACTTGTTGAAAAGTTCAAGTCGGACCCTAGCATTTTGAACAGCTCCGTCCAAAACCTCCCAGTAAATCGAGGGTCTCGGTCACTGACAATGCTTGTTGGAATGCCCCATAGCTTGACTACATTCTGAAGAAATAGCCTAGCTGCCTCTTCTGCGGTGCAGTCCGTTGGCGCTGCAATAAAAGTTGCATACTTGCTAAACCTGTCTACCACGACCATGATGCTTCCACACCCTTCGGACTTCGGAAGCAGGTGATGAAGTCCATAGAGATGCTCTCCCATGGTCTCTCCGGAATGGGTAATGGGTCAAGCATGCCCCCTGGTTGTTGTTGGACTACCTTGTCTTGTTGACATACAAGGCAGGTCCGTACATATTCTTCGACCCCATCTCGCATATTAGGCCAGTAGTAGACAGATTTCAAGAGAGCAAGTGTGCGCTTCATACCTGGGTGGCCCGCCCATAAAGAGTCATGACACTCCTTTATTAAATCTTTCCTCAAGTTGGCCCTCTTCAGTACATACATGCGGTTGCCTTTGGTGTAGAGAATGTCATTAGCTAGCCAAAACTTCGTGTTTTGCCCTCGTTCACCAAGGCGATGATGCTTTATGCTTGAGGATCTGCCTTTAGTCCCTCCTTGATTTTGCTTACCAGTGGGCTAGTGACTTGGGTAATGCTCGATAATTCTACCTTTCAGCTTAGTGCATCAGCTACCACGTTCACTTTTCCTGGCTTGTACTCCATGACATAGTCGAACTCGGCCAGGAAGTCTTGCCATCTAGCTTGCTTTGGACTGAGCTTCTTTTGGGTCTGGAAGTAGCTTGTTGCAATGTTGTCGGTCATGATCACAAACTTTGACCCAAGTAGATAATGGCGCCACACTCTAAGACAGTGGATGATGGCTGTCATCTCTTTCTCTTGCACTGTATAGCGTCGTTCAGTCTCGTTGAGCTTTCGGCTTTCATAAGCAATGGGGTGTCCATCTTGTATAAGAACGCCTCTAATGGCAAAGTATGAGGCATAAGTGTGTACCTCATATGGTTTAGTGCGATCGGGTAAGCTGAGTACGGGTTCCTCACTGATTGCTTTCTTTAGATCTTCAAAGGCCTGTTGAAACTACACAAAATTACCTTTTGGTTAGTTTCATTAAATTTGCATAAGTAGTTTTCATATTATTTATGTGATGCCACAATTAAAAGTTTATCAGACATGCAGTTTTTTCCACCTTACCATAAAATTTCCTTTGGCAAAAGTTATGTGTGTGTATATATATTATGTTTTTACACTTATCGTGTGTATATTGAAAACTGCTTTATTAGCTTTAAAAAAGTCTATATTAATAATACACAATTTGAACTATCTTGTTATTAAGAAAAATATAATAATTTAACATAATTTGATAAGGATATGTTACAAGTGTGGAGCCAAATCAAGTTAACAACCCAGCAAAAGGAAGAAAAAGAAGAGTAAAGGCAGATTTTGGGCGCTGCAGCGCCAAGGTTAGGCACCGTAGTGCCCGTGGGCAGCAAAGTAGCGCTGCGGCGTTGGCAGAAGAGCACCACGGCGTCGACAGTTGAGTGCCGCGACGCTAAGGCGTTGTGTCGCGCGATATTCAATGCAAAAGTCTTGTTTTAAAAGCCCAAAAAGGAAAAACTACCAGGGTTTCTCAGTAGTTGTTATTTTTCTTTTCTTTGGGATATAAATAGACATAAGGTAGCTAGGGTTGTGTGTGAGAATGACATTATTTTGTGAGGTTGAGAGCTCCATTGTTGAGAGAGAAAAATTCCCACAGAGAGTGCTAGATAAAAGAGATATTTAAGAAACACTATTTGAGAGTGTATGATAAATTTCTCTTGTAATCTGTAATCCCCTTCATCATAGTGGAATCTGTAGTGGCAGAAACAGGACGTAGTCTCAAACTTGAACGAACTTGTATATAAATTTGGTGTCTCTCTTTTCTTCTT
>CAMOHE010055018.1:6892-26797 GCA_946598075.1 Artocarpus hirsutus | reverse complement strand
ATAATGAATAAACATCGAATTGAATTAAATTAAATAAATATGAACATTTATAATCCGGCTACATCGTAGCCCTAGAATAGAGAAAATTAGTTCATAATGAAACTAAAAATCATCCTAAACAATGTCCTAAACATGAGAAGTAGAAGAAAATAACTGTATGTTGGATGAGAAGATGGATTTCCATCTCCGGTTGCACCGATCTTTTTTTCCAATGTAGCAAGTCCTTCCTTCTTTTCTGCAGGTTCTCTCTGTCAAAATTCATGCTCCAACCCTCTATAATGTTTTATTTATACGCAAGGGTTTGGAGGGACAATTTGGAACAATATTACGCTGAAATTTAAATTGGGATCGCAATGGCGCCTAGGCTCGATTTTCTGGCGCCATTACGAATAGGATTGTAGCGCCTAGGCGCTAATCAGTCCGTGGAACAATTTTCGAACTGACGCCTAGGCGCCAAGATTGCAACGCCTAGGCATCGTAGCGTTGATCAGGCTCTTCTATGGAATGGCGCCTAGGCGCTCAAATTGTAGCGCCTAGGCGCTTTGCTCTCGGGTTTTTGTATGGAACTTTCATCTAGATGAGCGCCTAGGCGCCCAAGTTGTAGCGCCTAGGCTCCATTATGTCTCCATGTTTACTTGTGCTTATTTTTGGTCCGTTTTGTCCCATACTTTGCTATCGTGCATCATTTTTCCTCAAAACCTACAAAAGAACACAGAACACTATCAAATCCTTATAAATTGCTCAAAACTAACAAAAATATTATGTGAGAATCATCTAATTAATTAGCCTAAAACTAACTTATCAAATACCCCCAAACTTAAGATTTTGCTAGTCCTCGAGCAAAAGACACAAACGAAAAAAAACCAACAAGACAAAAAGACAAAACCGACGCTAACACATGACCTAGTTTGAGCATCAATTTAATTTTTCATCATACTTGGCCTCAAAGATTGCATAAAGTTTATGACTCAAAGGAAACTCTAACCATTGTGATCATGTAAAAATCAAATTAAATCTCAAGTTTACCATGCTCATAATTCCTTGAGTGTGTGTGTGTGTGATGCCTCTAGCACTTCTGCACCTACACTCGGATTAGTTTATGCCAACAAGTATATTCTAGGAGATCTCTAGATTAGTGAAATTTATGAACTCCATAGGCCTACTTTTCAAACCCACTCTCCACTAATGTAGACTATCGCAGCATCAAAGATCATTAGGACTTTATTCGGCTTGTAATGTGTGGCTAAGGTAAAAAGGTGAGATAAATGATATAATGTGGCTCAAAATTCACCCATAAACACACAATTTGTCTTAGGACCTCATGAAAACATCATTTCTTCTTTTTAAGTACACCCCAACTCTTGTTGCACTCTCAGTACACCCCCAAACTTATGTTGTACTTTCTTTGTCATTCACATTTATTGGATGTATGTATTATATATATATATATATATATTTTTCTTTTTGCCTTTTTTTTGTTTTTGCTTTTTTTTTTTTTTTTTTTTTAATAATGAATAAACATGAATACATAATCCTTTGATAATAGTACTCAAAACTCCACTCAAGAATGAATAATAGGAAAATATATTCCTTGATAAGTTTTTCAAAACTCCACCCATCCTCCCATCATACCAACTACTTCACATAATTTCCTAGACAAACTAGTCATGCTTATGAGTGAGGGACTAAGTAGGATAAAATTATTCAAAGGCTAGGTTGATTATGTGGGTAACAAAAAAAATGGCTAATAAGGCTCAACGGGGTAACTAGTGATTAAATGATGTCAATGGTAGGCTTGAAAGGCTCAAATGGTCCAAAAATGGCCTAAATAATATCCTTAATGTTGTGTATCCTAGGATTTAGCCTCGAGTGGTTATTAAATAGGTTCTAGTGTTCATTTGAGATCAAAAATATCACTTAATGAACATAAAAGTCCTCTAAGCGTATAATACTTAAGTGATTAAGGCGTGGATGCTCAAAGTGCTCAAAGAATCATAGCATGACAAACAAATCACAAGAAAAATAAGGATAGATCACAATAATTATTATCCCCTAAAAGCCACATTCAATTTCAACCATAGTCTTATCATCGGCCGCTTATGATTCAAGTTAAACAATGCTCAAATGACACAATTTTCCTATTATAATTACTAAACAAAAATAAAACATAACTTAAAACTTAAGTAAACAACATAACTGATTGACATAAACCAAACATGAAGTAGTACACCACCCTCAAACTTGAGTGGTACATTGTCCTCAATGTAACAAAAACAAAATAAAAATAGAAATAAACATAAAATAAAAATGAAAGATGATAAAATAAAAGAAAAAGAAAATCAAATAAAATAAAATAAAAAGAAAAATAAAAAGAAAAAGAAAAACACTCCCTAAAATGAAGATTGTTGAAGGCTACTCCTCCTCGTCTTTATGTGCTTCGTCCTCGTCATTGAAGGCTGTGATGGTTGGGAAATTATCCACATTCATATTCAGGTGCCGGGCCATTTGATTCATCATTTGCGCCAAGTTACAGATATTATCATCAATGTGGTCTAGGCGTCTGTCCATGCGATCCAGGCGTTCGTGCACTGAGGCTTGACCAAGAGAGCGGGGCAGTCGTGGGGGTCGAAGGGACCTGGAGGAGCTGGCTCTTGTTGTTGGCTCCTATGCTTCTAGCTCCTTGTATGATGCAAGGACCGAATCATTAATGAGATGTCGGGGTCCCACCCATTCTTCCGTTGCATCCCAATGGACTCCAGCTTTGCTGCATAGCTCAGTAATTAGTGAGGGAAAATATAAACCCAAGTGTGCATGCATCACACTCATAGCAATCTGTCGAAAAATCACTCGGCCCACATCAATGCTCTTTCCCGTCACTATAGCATATAAAAGCACCGCCCGCTCTTTCAACACATCACTAACATGGAACACTGGCATGAAGTGAGCACATATAAAATTATGCCATGCCTTGTATGCCCTGTTTCTTAGAGTACTAGGAGGGAATGAAATGTATTCACCATTGCGTCACATTGTCCAACTAGTGCCCGGTGTGCACAACTTGCTGAGGATCTCATCATTGTCAACGTTGTCCAGGTAAGCTTGATATTCATTATTATCAATATTAGATAGCCCAAAGTGTTGGTTGATGGCAGCACGATCAAGTTTCACCCATATTCCCCTCACAAAGACCTTTCCATTATCGCGCTCGGGGGCATTGGCGTAAAATTCTCGAACTACTACAGTTAGCCTCGAGCCCGGTTGTTTCACAAATTTGACCCATCCACGGGCTAAAATTTGATCCCGTATCACCCTTTCACATGTATCTAGGCCCCGTTCAGCAATTGGAGTCTTTCTTTCCAACAAGGATTGATAACGAGTAAAAGTAGCTTGTGAAACAAATTTAGCCTTATCATATTGCACAGATGTCGAACCCCTCACACGCTTCTTCGGTGTCATGATCGCAATTCACACTAATCACTCTTCAAAGGCTCTCTCTTTTCTTTTTTTTTCAAGTACAACCCCCAACCTTTTCTTAGATACTCCTAATCAACTTCTAATGTCACCAAACGACCTCAACTCTGACTCTTGTGATGTCTACTAACACCTCTAACGTCAACAGGCAATAACCGAAGCTTTTGTCTCTCTCAGACTTTTTATCAAACACTTGGTGTGCACTCAAAAAGTCCACTCTAAACAGCCTCCTCTTTGTCAATTAATTCTCCCCAAATTGCAACAATTCTAAGGCAAAGCATAAAGAAGAGTGGAGTTACCTATTGTGAGCAAAAATCCTTGATTTGCGTGGCCCAATTTTTGAAAATTCCATCACTTTTTCACTGCCCACGTTCAACCTTGGGAGTAAACTCGGAATGGGGCGTGGAGGCGTTGTGGGTGACGATTTTGGGATGAAGGGGGCGAGGTAGAGTGATGAAAAGATGACAAAAATCGATTGAGGGGCTTTAGGTAGTGTTTGGGAGGGTTGGAGAACGAGGGAGGGCGACAGGAGTCTAATTTTTTCTTCGCTGATTTTGTTTAAAAACCACCCAGGTGTGGCTTATAAACGACACAGTGCCTAGGCGCTGTGTTTATAGCGCCTAGGTGTTATTTCAAAATCAGTTTTTTTTTTGAATGAATGCCTAGGCGCCTTGCTTTCAGTCATCGTACTCTTTTATAGCGCTTAGGCGGTCAAGAAGTGGCGCCTTGCTCTCGGGTCTTTGTACCCTCTTATAGCACCTAGGCGTCTAATTTTAGCGCTTAAGCTCGTCTGTATTTTGTCTGCACCAATGTTGTCCCTAAGAACACCTGAAATCACCACAAACATAAAATGCATCATAATTAGTTTATAAAATACTAAAAATCTATAACTAACTAAAACACTAATTAACATGATAAAAACGAAAATGGAGAAGGGTAAAGAGCTTGGGTTGCCTCCCAAGAAGCGCTTGTTTTATTGTCATCAGCCTGACTCTTCTTCCTCCTCTAAGGCGAGTTGAGAATGATGATGGATTTATTGCGATCAATTCCACCATCAAAATATGGCTTCAAACGCTGTCCATTGACCTTAAAGGTTCCTTTCTCTTCATGATGTAATTCAACCGCCCCATAAGAAAACACTTTGGTGACCACGAATGGACCCGACCATTTGGATTTGAGCTTTCTAGGGAACAATCGCAGCCTAGAATTATATAGTAGCACCTTCTGTTCGGGTACGAACTCTTTCTGTTGGATGTGCTTATCATGCCAAGCTTTGGTCCGCTCCTCGTAGATCTTTGCATTTTCATACGCTTCATTGCAGAACTCATCTATCTCATTGAGTTGCAAAAGACGTTTCTCACCTGCTGCTTGCATGTCCATATTCAACTGTTTCATTGCACAATATGCTCGATACTCCAATTCCACCGGAAGATGGCAAGCCTTCCCATAGACCAACCTATAAGGAGACATCCCTATAGGTGTCTTAAATGCAGTCCGATAGGCCCATAACGCATCATCTAACTTTTTCGACCAATCCTTGCGAGAGCTATGAAGTGTTTTCTCTAGAATCTGCTTCACCTTTCTGTTAGATATCTCTGCTTGCCCATTAGTCTGAGGATGGTAAGCAAGTGCAGTTTGGTGCTTGACTTCATATTTCAACAAGAGTGCTTCAAATTGCTTATTGCAAAAGTGTGTTCCCTCATCACTTATGATAGCTCGTGGAGTTCCGAACCTTGTAAAGATGTGTTTCTTGAGAAAATTAAGCACTACCTTGCCATCATTGGTTTGGGTTGCAGCCGCCTCAACCCACTTCGACACGTAATCCACTGCAAGGAGGATATACTTGTTGTTGTAGGATGAGGGAAATGGTCCCATGAAATCGATACCCCATACATCGAAAAGCTCTACTTCGAGAATATTCTTCAAGGGCATCTCATTCCTTTTTGAAATGTTTCCCGATCGTTGGCATTTATCACAAGCTGTAACAAAAGCATGAGCACCCTTGAACAATGTACGCCAATAAAACCCAGATTGCAACACCTTAGCCGCCGTTCTATTTCCTCCAAAATGTCCACCACACTCAAAGGTGTGGCAATGTCTCAGGATCCCCTCTACCTCATCTTTTAGCACACATCTTCTTATTACTTGATCAGCACAGTGCTTGTAAAGAACCGGTTCTTCCCAATAGTAGTGCTTTACATCAAACAAGAACTTCTTCTTTTGTTGATATGAGAGTTCCGGTGGTATGATCTTTCCTGCAAGAAAATTCACATAGTCTGCATTCCATGGGAGAGAGCTTGTAGATGAGATGACAAAGAGTTGCTCGTCTAGAAACTCATCACCAATGGGAGGCTGTTGCAACTCTTGTTCTTCTGGTTGTTTAAGTCTTGAGAGATGGTCTGCCACTAAATTTTTGATACCCTTCTTGTCTTTAATCTCCAAATCGAATTCTTGGAGTAAGAGAACCCACCGGATAAGTCTTGGCTTAGCATCCTTTTTGGCCATAAGGTATTTAATTGCAGAATGATCTGTAAAGACTATTACCTTATTGCCAATTAGGTATGATCTGAACTTGTCGAAAGCAAAGACGATGGCAAGTAATTCCTTCTCTGTTGTAGCGTAGTTGAGTTAGGCATCATTGAGGGTCCTGCTAGCATAATAAATAGCATGAAATACCTTATTCCTTCACTATCCTAGAACCGCTTCTACTGCATAATCACTTGCATCACACATCAATTCAAAAGGAAACTCCCATTCCGGTGCTACAACAATGGGTGCAGACACAAGCTTCTCTTTCAGGGTGGTGAATGCCTTCTCACACTCCTCATTGAAGTCAAAAGGAGTACCTTGCACAAGTAGATTCGAAAGAGGCTTGGAGATCTTGGAGAAATCTTTGATGAATCTTCTATAGAAACCTGCATGACCAAGAAAACTCCGAATCCCCTTGATTGAGGTTGGTGGTGGTAGCTTCTCAATTGTCTCTATCTTCGCTCGGTCAACATCTATCCCCTTTGATGAAACATGGTGGCCCAAGACAATTCCTTTTTTTACCATGAAGTGGCACTTCTCCCAATTAAGCACAAGATTGGTTTGTTCACATCTCTCCAAAACCAATTCTAGATTAGCCAGGCAATGGTCAAAAGAGTTACCAAAAACAGAGAAATCATCCATGAATATTTCTATAATCCGCTCCACCATGTCTGAAAAGATCGCCGTCATACATCTTTGGAAGGTTGTCGATGCATTGCAAAGGCCAAACGGCATCCGACGGAATACATTTTGGAGGAAACAGAACAGCGGCTAAGGTGTTGCAATCCGAGTTTTATTGGCGTACATTGTTCAAGGATGTCCATGCTTTTGTTACAGCTTGTGATAAATGCCAACGATCCAAAAACATTTCAAAAAGGAATGAGATGCCCTTGAGGAATATTCTCGAAGTGGTGCTTTTCGATGTATGGGGTATCGATTTCATGGGATCATTTCCCTCATCCTACAACAACAAGTATATCCTCCTTGCAGTGGATTACGTGTCAAAGTGGGTTGAGGCTGCTGCAACCCAAACCAACGATGGCAAGATAGTGCTTAATTTTCTCAATAAACACATCTTTACAAGGTTCGAAACTCCACTAGGTATCATAAGTGATGAGGGAACACACTTTTGCAATAAGCAATTTGAAGCACTCTTGTTGAAATATGGAGTCAAGCACCGTACTGCACTTGCTTACCATCCTCAGACTAATGGACAAGCAGAGGTTTCTAATAGAGAGGTGAAGCAGATTCTGGAGAAAACAGTTCATAGCTCTCGCAAGGATTGGTCGAAAAAGTTAAATGATGCGTTATGGGCATATCAAACTGCATTTAACACATATATAGGGATGTCTCCTTATAGGTTGGTCTATGGGAAGGCTTGCCATCTTCCGGTGGAATTGGAGCATCTAGCATATTGAGCAGTGAAACAGTTGAATATGGATAGGCAAGCAGCGGGTGAGAAACGCCTTTTGCAACTCAATGAGATGGATGAGTTTCGCAATGAAGAGTATGAAAATGCAAAGATCTACAAGGAGCGGACCAAAGCTTGGCATGATAAGCACATCCAACGGAAAGAGTTCCTACCTGGATAGAAGGTGCTACTATATAATTATAGGCTGCGATTGTTCCCTGGAAAGCTCAAATCCAAATGGTCGGGTCCATTCATGGTCACCAAAGTGTTTCCTTATGGCACGGTTGAACTACATCATGAAGAGAAATGAACCTTTAAGGTTAATGGACAGTGTTTGAAGCTATATTTTGATGGTGGAATTGATCGCAACAAATCCATCATCATTCTCAACACGCCTTAGAGGAGGAAGAAGAGTCAGGCTGATGACAATAAAACAAGCGCTTCTTGGGAGACAACCCAAGCTCTTTACCCTTCTCCATTTTCGTTTTTATCATGTTAATTAGTGTTTTAGTTAGTTATAGATTTTTAGTATTTTATAAGCTAATTATGATGCATTTTATGTTTGTAGTGATTTTAGTTGTTCTCGGAGACAACATTGGTGCAAAAGAAATACAGACGAGCCTAAGCGCTAAAATTAGGTGCCTAGGCGCTATAAGAGGGTACAAAGACCCGAGAGCAAGGCGCCTAAGCGCCACTTCTTGAGCACCTAGACGCTATAAAAGAGTAAGAGGACACGAGAGCAAGGCGCCTAGGTGCCATTTTCTGGGCGCCTAGGAGTTCATTCAAAAAAAAAAACCTAATTTCGAAATAGCGCCTAGGCGCTGTGTCGTTTATAAGCCACACCTGGGTGGTTTTTAAACAAAATCAACGAAGAAAAAATTAGACTCCTCTCGCCTTCCCTCGTTCTCAAACCCACCCAAACACTACCTAAAGCCCCTCAATCGATTTTTGTCATGTTTTCATCACTCTACCTCGCCCCCATCATCCCAAAATCGTCACCCACAACGCCTCCACGCCCCATTCCGTGTTTACTCCTAAGGTTGAACGTGGGCAGCGAAAAAGTGACGGAATTTCCAAAAATTGGGCCACGCAAATTGGGGATTTTTGCTCGCAACAAGTAACTCCACTCTTTTTTATGCTTTGCTTGAGAATTGTTGCAATTTGGGGAGAATTAATTGACAAAGAGGAGGCTGTCTAGAGTGGACTTTTTGAGTGCACACCAAGTGTTCGATAAAAAGTCTGAGAGAGACAAAAGCTTCGATTATTACCCGTTGACGTTAGAGGTGTTAGTAGCCATCACAAGAGTCAGAGTTGAGGTCGTTTGGTGACATTAGAAGTTGATTAGGAGTATCTAAGAAAAGGTTGGGGGTTGTACTTGAAAAAAACAAAAAAAAAAAAAAAAAAAAAGAGAGCCTTTGAAGAGTGATTAGTGTGAATTGCGATCATGGCACTAAAGAAGCGTGTGAGGGGTTCGACATCTGTACAATATGATAAAGCTAAATTTGTTTCACAACCTGCTTTTACTCGTTATCAATCCTCGTTGGAAAGAAAGACTCCAATTGCTGAACGAGGACTAGATACATGTGAAAGGGTGATACGGGATCAAATTTTACCCCATGGATGGGTCAATTTTGTGAAACAACCGGGCTCAAGCCTAACTGCAGTGGTTCAAGAATTTTACGCCAATGCCCCCAAACGCGATAATGGAAAGGTCTTTGTGAGAGGAATATGGGTGAAGCTTGATCGTGCTGCCATCAACCAACACTTTGGGCTATCTAATATTGATAATGATGAATATCAAACTTACCTGGACAACATTGACCATGATGAGATCCTCAGCAACTTGTGCACACCGGGCACTAGTTGGAAAACGGGACGCAATGGTGAATACATTTCATTCCCTCCTAGTGCTCTAAGAAACAGGGCATACAAGGCATGGCATAATTTTATATGTGCTCGCTTCATGCCAGTGTTCCATGTGAGTGATGTGCTGAAAGAGCGGACGGTGCTTTTATATGCTATAGTGACGGGAAAGAGCATTGATGTGGGCCAGGTGATTTTTCAACAGATTGCTATGAGTGTGATGCATGCACACTTGGGTTTATATTTTCTCTCACTAATTACTGAGCTGTGCAGCAAAGCTGGAGTCCTCTGGGATGCAACGAAAGAATGGGTGGGACCCCGACATGTCATTAATGATTCGGTCCTTGCATCATACAGGGAAATAGAAGCATAGGAGCCGACAGCAGGAGCCAGCTCCTCCAGGTCCCTTCGACCCCCACGACCGCCCCGCTCTCTTGGTCAAGCTTCAGTGCACGAACGTCTGGGCCGCATGGAGAAACGCCTAGACCACATTGATGATAATATCTGCAACTTGACGCAAATGATGAATCAAATGGCCCAGTACCTGAATATGAATGTGGAAAATTTCCCTACAGTCACGTCCTTCAATGACGAGGACAAAACACATGAAGACGAAGAGGAGTAGCCTTTAACAATCTTCATTTTAGGGAGTGTTCTTTTCTTTTTCTTTTTCTTTTTCTTTTTCTTTTATTTTATTTCATTTTCTTTTTGTTTTATTTTATCATCTTTCATTTTTATTTTATTTTATTTTATTTTATTTTGTTACATTGAGGACAATGTACCACTCTAGTTGGGGGTGGCGTACTGCTTCATGTTTTGTTTATGTCAATCAGCTATATTGTTTACTTAAGTTTTAAGTTAGGTTTTATTTTTGTGTAGTAATTATGATAGGAAAATTATGTCATTTGAGCATTGTTTAACTTGAATCATAGGAGGCCGATGATAAGACTATGGTTGAAATTGAATGTGGCTTTTAGGGGATAATAATTATTGTGATCTATCCTTGTTTTTCTTGTGATTTGTTTGCCATGCTATGATTCTTTGAGCACTTTGAGCACCCATGCCTTGATCACTTAAGTATTCTACGCTTAGAGGACTTTTATGTTGATTAAGTGATATTTTTTATCTCAACTGAACGCTAGAACCTATTTGATAACCACTCGAGGCGAATCCTAGGCTACACAATATTAAGGATATGATTTAGGCCCTTTTTGGACCGTTTAAGCCTTTCAAGCCTACCATTGACATCATTTAATCACTAGTTACCCCGTTGAGCCTTATTAGCCATTTTCTTTGTTACCCACATAATCAACCTAGCCTTTGAATAATTTTATCCCACTTAGTCCCTCACTCATAAGCATGACTAGTTTGTTTAAGAATTTATTTGAAAGTACTTGGTATGATGGGAGGATGGGTGGAGTTTTGAAGAACTTATCAAGGAAATATGTTTTCCTATCATTCTTTCATGGGTGGAGTTTTGAACATTGTTCTCAAGGGATTATATATTCATGCTTATTCATTGTTAAAAAAAAGCAAAAAAAAAGGAAAAAAAAAGGTAAAAAGAAAAATATATATATATATATATATAATACATACATCCAATAAATATGAATGACAATGAAAGTACAACATAAGTTTAGGGGTGTATTAAGAGTGCAACATGAGTTTGGGGGTGTACTTAAAAAAAAGAAATGATGTTTCCATGAGATCATGAGACAAATTGTGTGTTTATGGGTGAATTTTGAGTCACATTATATCCTTTATCTCACCTTTTTACCTTAGCTACATATTACAAGCCGAATAAAGTCCTAATAATCTTTGATGCTGCGATAGTCTACATTAGTGGAGAGTGGGTTTGAAAAGTAGGCCTATGGAATTCATAAATTTCACTAATCTAGAGATCTCTCAAAATATACTTGTTGGCATAAACTAATCCGAGTGTAGGTACATAACTGCTACAGGCATCACGCACACTCAATGAATTATGAGTATGGCAATCTTGAGATTTAAATTCATTTTTTTTTTACATGATCACAATGGTTAGAGTTTCCTTTGAGTTATAAACTTTATGCAATCTTTGAGGCTAAGTATGATGAAAAATTAAATTGATGCTCAAACTAGGTCATCTGTTAGTGTCGGTCCCGTCTTTTTGTCTTGTTTGTTTTTTCTTCGTTTGTGTCTTTTGCTCGAGGACTAGCAAAATCTTAAGTTTGGGGGTATTTGATAAGTTAGTTTTAGGCTAATTAATTAAATGATTCTCACATAATATTTTTGTTAGTTTTGAGCAATTTATAAGGATTTGATAGTGTTCTGTGTTCTTTTGTAGGTTTTGAGGAAAAAAAAGGATGTGCGATAGCAAAGTACGGGACAAAACGAACCAAAAATAAGCACAAGTGGATATGGGGACACAATGGAGCCTAGACGCCAGCTTATGGGCGCCTCGGCGCTCATACAGATGAAAGTTCTATACAAAAACCCAAGAGCAAAGCACCTAGGCGCCACAACTTGGGCGCCTAGGCGCCATTCCATGGAGGAGCCTGATCAACGCTACGGCGCTGCAATCTTGGCGCCTAGTCGCCAGTTCAAAAATTGTTCCACGGGCTGATTAGCACCTAGGCGCTACAATCCTAGCGCCTAGGCGCCATTACGAAGCCTAGGCGTCAGAAAATCGAGCCTAGGCGCCATTGCGATCCCAATTTAAATTTCAGCGTAATTTTGTTTCAAAATTGCCCCTCCAAACCCTAGCGTATAAATAGAACATTATAGAGGGTTGGAGCATGAATTTTGACAAAGAGAACCTGCAGAAAAGAAGGAAGGACTTGCTACATTGGAAAAGAAGATCGGTGCAACCCGGAGACGAAAATCCATCTTCCCATCCAACATACAGTTCTTTTCTTCTACTTCTCATGTTTAGGACATTGTTTAGGATGATTTTTAGTTTCATTAAGGATGATTTTTAGTTTCATTATGAACTAATTTTCTATATTCTAGGGCTACGATGTAGCCGAATTATGAATGTTTATATTTATTTAATTTAATTTAATTCGATGTTTATTCATTATCTTCGCTGAGTGTTTAATTTAATCTTAATGCTTGTAAAAGTTTGCGTACATTTTGCATGATTTGTGATTTAATTTGAGGCTAAGAAGCAATAATTAAATTAGACCATGATTGAATGCCATGAGATCATCATAAAATAGAGATATCTATGAGACTTGTGTAACACTGTGAACTTCTTGTGCTTAATGAATCTTGGAAAGTTTAGAGTTTCTACAGAGATGTAGGAAATTTGCTAACTAGGATAAATTATTAATGCTTGAGAAAGATTAATGACTATCTAAGAGAAATTCGTTGTCAACATAGGAGTAAATATTAATTGAGTAAATTAAATAAATTGGATAGGATTAATCCGGTGAGTCGGAAACCCTAGAAGTCTTAATCTATTGAATTCTCTCCTGTTAAAGTTACAATTTATCACTTTTCATTAATTTAGTTTGTCTTACTCTTACCATTTTATCATTCCACTGTTTCCTATATTGCAATTATTCAAATAAAATTAGAGTTAGAGTAATTTGGTATTTAGTGACAATTAATCCTCGAGGGAACGATCTCTACTCTCACTTTATTACTTGTTAACGATACGTGCACTTGTGTTAGAAAATCCACAACAAGTTTTTGAGAGTAGAGATCGTTCCCTCGAGGACTAATGTCACTAAGTACCAAATTACTCTAACTCTAATTCTATTTGAACAACTGAGATATAGGAGATAATGGAATGATAAAATGATAAAAGTAAGACAAACTAAATTAATGACGATTGATAAATTGCAACTTTAACAGGAGAGAATTCAATATATTAAGGCTTCTAGGGTTTCCGACTCACCGAATTAATCCTATCCAATTTATTTAATTTACTCAATTAATATTTACTCATATGCTGATAACGAATTTCCCTTAGACCGTCATTAATCTTTCTCAAGCATTAATAATTTATCCTAGTTAGCAAATTTCCTACATCTCTGTGGAAACTCTAAACTTACCAAGATTCATTAAGTACAAAAAATTCACAGTGTTACACAAGTCTCATAGATATCTCTATCCTATGATGATCTTATGGCATTCAATCATGGTCTAATTTAATTTTTACTTCTTAGCCTCAAATTGAATCACAAATCATGCAAAAGGTGAACAAACTTTTACAAGCATTAAGATTAGATCAAATACTCAGTATAGATAATGAATAAACATCGAATTGAATTAACTTAAATAAATATGAGCATTCATAATCCTGCTACATCGTAGCCATAGAATAGAGAAAATTAGTTCATAATGAAACTAAAAATCATCCTAAACAATGTCCTAAACATGAGGAGTAGAAGAAAAGCACTGTATGTTTGAATGAGAAGATGGATTTCCGTCTCCAGTTTGCACCGATCTTCTTTTCCAAGGTAGCGAGTCCTTCCTTCTTTTCTGCAGGTTCTCTCCATCAAAATTCGTGCTCCAACCCTCTATAATGTTCTATTTATACGCTAGGATTTGGAGGGGCAATTTTTGAAACAAAATTACGCTGAAATTTGAATTGGGATTGCAATGGCGCCTAGGCTCGATTTTCTGGCGCCTAAGCTTCGTAATGGGGCCTAGGCACCATGATTGTAGCGCCTAGGCGCTAATCAGCCTCATGGAACAATTTTTGAACTGGCGCCTAGGCGCCATAGCGTTGATAAGACTCCTCCTTAGAATGGCACCTAGGAGCCCAAATTGTGGCGCCTAGGCGCTTTGCTCTCGAGTTTTTGTATGAAACTTTCATCTGTATAAGCATCTAGGCGCCCAAAAGCTGGCGTCTAGGCTCCACTTTGTCCCCATATCTACTTGTGCTTATTTTTAGTCGGTTTTATCCCGTACTTTGCTATCGCGCATCTTTTTTTCCTCAAAACCTACAAAAGAATATAGAACACTATCAAATTCTTATAAATTGCTCAAAACTAACAAAAATTTTAAGTGAGAATCATCTAATTAATTAGCCTAAAACTAACTTATCAACTTTTTAGTTGATATTCAAAACCAGAGCCATAACAGAGTCTGATACCAAGCCATTAATAGGATCCCGAGATCCAATTCAGTGAAATGCGTTTGCCTAACTCATGCTTCACCATCACACAATCATGCACTTGCAGTGTTGGTACGCCAAATTCTTCATTTGTTGAAGATTCTACACTCATATATCTACTTAAGCTGGTGTATTATAACGCTAAAGGCACTGGAATACGGAATCATTATTCTTTGAGTAAAGTTCACCGTTGCTAGCTGCGAAAAGACATGAAGATCGTCAGGAACCATTATCTGATAGCTAAACCCTTTCTTTATTAGTAGACCACTCATAATTTCACCAACTTCTGGGGTCTTCTCAGCCTGCTTTCCATTTGCTTTGGCTATTTTCTATGAGTTGAAATACATTGCCACTAATTGGCAATACTTTGATCAACAAACTTAAGCCATGAAGATGTTAGCAGAGTCTACCTATCAAAATGAGTGCCAGATGAGCTAAGAGGAGAGAGGGATGGGCTTGACTACACTTTGTATTCACTAAAATGTTGTCCTTACTCTTTCCTTAAGACCCTCGTTATCACTTCCAATGTCTCCACTCTGTTTATCAAGCTGAGCCATATTCCCATCGACATTAATCCCTAGCTTGCCATTTCCTCCAAGCTTCGCATGTCCAAAGAGAGATACAGGTAGGGCGTAAATTACCTTTTCTACCTTCTTCTCGTTATCTTCCTCGGTTTTGGTATCCCCAAATTCAACAACTACTTTGGGGACTTCTAGTTGATATTCAAAACTAGGGACACAACAGAGTCTAATACCATGTCACTAATAGGATTTGAGGTCCAATGCAGTGACATGTGTTTGTCTGACTCATGCTTCACCGTTACATGATCATGCACTTGCAATGTTGGTACACCAGATTCTTCATCTGTTGAAGATTCTACATTCTCATATATCCGCTTAAGCTAGTGTTTTATAATGCTGAAGGCACTGGAATAAGGGATCGTTATTCTTTGAGTAATGTTCGCCGTTGCTAGTTGTGAGAGGACATGAAGATCGTCGGGAATTAGGACATGGCCTCCCTAAGAAGTGGTAGAGTGTAGGACATCAATGAACCACTTCTCTCAGATATTTCAAAGTTGATGATTATGGACACCATAAGTTGATTCAATTAAGCATATATTAGGGGAAAACTGCAAGGTCTCAGCGTCACCAAGATGTCGGTCTTCTTCACATGAATAGTTTCCAGTGTAGAGGACTGAACACCAACAATGTCAACCATGAACATAGTGGCACCAAGAACATGACTAGCTGTGTAGCACCAAAATCGGATTCCATTCACTTCAACTGTTTAGTAAAACTCAATAAATTATAATTACCAGGATTATAAGAAGATGGTCACAGTAACAAATAAATAAATGCTCATAGATTTAGAAAGTCTGCTGTAGTCTGCTGTAGTAACTAAAACTTAGGATTGCACTTTAACAAATGGGGTAAGAAGTTTGTTATGCTTTGATCAATAAATTTAAAACAAAAATCAATATCTTGTTTTCATCAGCCAGCATAAATATTTTTTCAGTGTCGAGTATAAGCCATGTTGCTTAAGATACAGCTTTTTCTTGAGTTGAGTTTTAGAACCTTCATTAAAATCCAGTGGAACCTTTTCAGAAAGTATGATCCCTTTTAGCAAATTCCCATTTGCTCAATACGAAACTGAGCAAAGACCATTCAAAATGAATATCAGAAGAGAGTGTTAATTTCGTTCCAAGGGTGATATGTTAAGTATCCTATCATCATGAGATCCTCAAGAGGACAACGCAATAAAAAATTTATTAAACTGTAACAAGTTGATTCGAAAAAACATCTATTAGATTTTTAGATATGAAAGAAAATAAGAGATAGGAGAATGTTTGTGGAGAATATCACCACGCATAATGGTGAACATAATTAAAAATACCTTATGTAGAAAAGAGTTGCTATAAAAATTCCAGATAAAGTTCCAAATACGTTCTTTTAACTAGAAAATAGAACACTAACCGCAAATTGTATAATGATAGATTATCTAACCTAGAACCCTGCCTATAAGTGTGATGCTTTTTAACCAGAAGGTCATAAATTAAACACGATTGGTGAAACGATATTCAAAATTGTATATAATAGCACCAGTGTCTAAGATACTCTAGCATTTGATCACATCTTACGATTTTAATAATACCTTCACATACCAAATCAAAGCTTAAATATACAAGAACCGTGAAAATGAAAATTAATATATACAAATATTAATCTGATGTACATGTAAAATAAATTTCCTTACAATTGAGTATTTCAGAAAACTAAAAAGATCAATCCAAAATCAAGTAACTAAACTTATAAATCAAGCATAATGAAAATCAATGGCAAACCACACACCTAAATCTTGTCCATAGAGCGATTTATGTCTTGTTTGTCATACAACATATTTTCAACTGAAACTTTGCTGACTTTTACATAATCTGTTAAAAGCAACTTGTAGATAATCTTTGTTGCATAAGTCATGAGGCCACGGCCTTTGAATGTGGTCTCAGAATAATTAACATCAAATTAGCTTCCTATGAACCAAGAAAAATAATTGAGAAATTCTAGAAAATTCAACAAGAGAGTGAGAACCTTTTCCAAAAAATAAGGAAGAATTGCAGCATGATCCAAATGGAAGCTGCGAGCAAAAATCTCAAAGCCTTGAATGATTGGGCAAAAATACTCAAAAAGATGTATAGAAATTTTTAAAAACCTACCGCTGTTTAAAGTGGCACTTGAATCTAACACATGCATGCAGTTATACCCACTACTTTAGGATACAAATTTTATAGAATTTAAAAAATGCAACTTTTTATTCTGCGAAATCCACCATGCTTTTTATTCCCTTTAAGTGAGCATTATCCTTGCACAGTGTTTATACTTCTAACAAATTGCCAATGCTAATCAAAGGCAGCAAGTACACGTTATCACTAGTCAGGTCAAGAAGTTTTTATCTTTTCACAATTAATATCGTCCATCTCATGTTGAATCGTATCTTTCCGATACTTTTCACTTTCAAGTTATATTGAACCTACTAAATGTCCATGTATCTTTCTTATAGAACAAAATCATATTTGTTAGGATTGGTCATAGGTTTTCAATATGATACTATGATTCAAAAGAAAGGTATCTTCTTGTTTTCTTCCTTATATTATTTTATTCATAATCTTAAGGCGCACAGCCGCAGATACAAAAAATTGTCTGCAATTTTTAAATGTTTCACCTTTTTCTTTTTGACGATACAGAAGTCCCCCACGCCTACTCAGAGAGGATTTTTCTCTAAAAGTGTTAAGAATGAATATCCTCCTCCAATCAGTTTGACTTTGAAAGGATCAAATTGGTGTCTATAGAGGATTTTGAATTCCTCATTCAATTTATTCCCTCCTTCCAAATAAACATAAGTCTTAGCTTTAATGGTACAAGGGAAACATGGAAGGAGGGGGAGGGGTGAGGGAATTAGTAGTAGAAATATTTTGGAACCTACGGTTGTCTGGTGAGAGAAATTAACGAGAGAAAAATTAGGTGAGGGATTTCTAATGCTTATAAGATCGGCAAATTTAATCAGATGAGGGAATCCATATCAAATAAAAGGTCCCCCATTCCACTCTATTCTCCTCACTTGGCTTATCATATATACCTTTTTTCTTCCCCCTGACCAAACAAAGCCCTAAAATCCATCCACAGATCCTCTCAACTTGTCCTATCAAGCACACAACTTTTTGAATACAACCCAAAACCATTCTTTCCAATTTCCACTGCAAGAGCCAATTGTACTACATCAAACTAAGAATAAGCCTTTCACTTAGAAAACATAAAGGAAAAAACTAATTATTTATGTGAGTGATGGCAATCAATAAATGAATAAAAGAGGTACATAGTGAGTGATGAGAAGGACGTCGACTGTGGAAGGATCGATCTCATCAAAGTAGGGTAAAATAGCCATACCGAGCAAGCTGGATGAATTCCGCAATCAAACTAGAAAAAAAACAAAACAAAACAAAACAAAACAAAACAAAACGAAACGAAACGAACACATCAAAGAAAAAGGAAAACCTAAAAAAACTGAGAGAATTAGAATCAATCATTAAACAGAAGAAGATGGATAACAATGGCATATCAGAACAGTTTTGGACTTGTAAGACATGCAGAGACAAGAGCAGCAAACTTCATTACCTGCTCTTAAAGGATTTATAATGAGCTTGTCCTCCTCTCTCGCCGCCAAAGAATCCTTCGCTTCCAAGACGCCGCTTTCCCTATCGTCGAAGCCATTTTCTATCCAAAAAAACCAAAAAAAAAAACTGCCATAATCGAAATGGTTATTACCGAAGAGAAATCATAAAAAGGTTGTAAAAATGACTTTTAAAAAAAATTTTATTTGATGAATGGTTTTTTTGTTTATTTTTAGTTTTTTTGATAAAAAAAATTGATTTTTTAAGTATCTTTTTTAGTATTTTTTGTTTCTATTTTAGTTCGGTCTTTTTTTTTAATATAATTTTTTTAAAAAAAAATTAAGATAATTTTAATATTAAAAAAACTTTTTTTGTGAAAAAAAAAAAAAGATCATTTATTTGAAATTTTTTTTTTTTTTTTAGACCTTTTCTCAAATTATTCCGTAAACGGACAAGCAGAAAAAAGGAGAAGAAGAGGAATGGAGCTGACCTGCTATGCCGTTTATGAAATTCAAGCAGGGGAGAGATAGAGAGATAGCTGAACGAGGACGAAGATGGGGAAAAGGAGAATAAATTTGGCAAATGCTTTCTCAAAACGCTTCCATTGTATTACATGAGTGTTCTATGTTGATGCGCGCTTTGTACAGATGCCGTACAAATAAAACTTAGAATGGACTTGTACCATTAAAAAATAATTACAAGAAACATGACGCTATATCATCATATTATAATTTAAAATAACAAATATAATTTAAAATACTAAATATATTTTTAAAGTATAAATTATATTTTATAAAAATTAAATAATTTTTTATTGCCCACCAAGGACACATTCGTCTTCTACCTTTCATAAAGTCCAATCTATTTTTATTTTGGGTTAATGAGACAATTGGTCCAAGTATGTTTATTGAATTAAAATATGTCTCTAATTTGTAAAAATTCTACAAATGTCTCATAATGATATCATTAAAATTATTTATATGTAATTATATAGTACAATATTTAATATTATTAAGATAATTACTATATCATTAAAGACATTTTTAAAATATTTTAAATATTGTGTTAGATTTTAATTTCATAACAATAATTTAGACACGTATTGTAATTTTTTCTTTTATTTTTTGTCAGAGTCAACTTTCAAGCTGATGTAGCTTTTGGTATTCCTTGGCTCGATAACATGTTTCTGATGAGATGGAACCCATAAATCTGCAAAGCTTGCAGCCTCGGCCATTGCCTCGGAAGTAAGAAGCGCACCACCATCATTGGAGACATAACACGCCAACTTCTCCACCGAGTAATCAAGAGCTAGAATTGAGAGGATAGTGTTGGCAGTGACAAGAGGCGGCTCTTTATCAAGAT